>PVJI01027258.1:0-17944 GCA_004026765.1 Micronycteris hirsuta
ACGGTGGCAGAGAGGACCAGGTGAAAGCAATATTCAGAGATCAGCAAGCCGAAATCTTTTAAGATACACCTTTGCCGAATTAATTCCCATCACACAGACATGATCCACACTTGCTCACACAGGAGTCACACGGAGCTGTGCTCAAAACGTGTATATTCTCAGGACTGTGTTTACACACGTGTGGAGATTACTGCTACACCTAAGTACTATTAAAGTGATTAGAGACCACGGTTGATGAAAGTTATCATCTCTTCATCTTTCATCACCTCTGAACATGTGCTTGATAGGTTAGCTGAGCTCTGGGAGGAAAGATTTCTGGCTTTAAGGAGCGGATTTTTGGTGACTGCTTATTAACTGCTTAACTAAGGTGAAGTCACTAGAAGCTTTTTGTATGAGATGTATCATTCCTAAACAAATAAGCCTTTCATTGTTGAAGCATGGACAAATAAACCTGGTGACAGATACAGCTCTTTGTTTCAGGTGCGTTCTTCGGACGTGTCGTGGTCCGACACGCGGAGGACTCTGCGGAAGGACCACCGCTGGGAGTCTGGGTCCCTGCTGGAGAGAGAGGAGAAGGAGAAGCTCTTCAACGAGCACATCGAAGCACTCACCAAAAAGAAGAGGGAGCACTTTAGGCAGCTTCTGGACGAGACTTCTGCAGTAAGACTCTCTTATTTTTCCTATTTTAATCTAGATGAATCTTTGTTAATAATTCCAAAAAGTAAAACATCGGCATGATTTTTAGTGTCTTAGTGTCTTTAGACTGACTTTAGCTCCATTACTGGAACTCATGGGTTATCACGCTTCTGGTAGAATGTTGATGATGTTCTTACTATTTAAAATGTATTTCTTTTCGTGGTTTTCAAGTTCATATCTGCTCCTGTGGCTACTATTCAGAATGTCCTTAGCATGTGTGATCCATCGTCAGTCACTCCTTGTTTACTAAGTTTATTAAATTCCTTCTTTTGCTCCATTTTCAATTTGGTGCAGAGCCCCTTAATTTGTCAGTGTGTACACTCTGTTGTCCAGGTTTTGCTCCTGTTTATCTGCTCTCTTTTGGTGCTGATTTCTTCCAAAGTTAGGATTTTGCACCTGGAGATACAGGGTTTGCAGGTGATTGTCTTAGGCTACTTTGAAAGTATGGCCATGAAAATAACTCTTGTGGAATCCAACACAAAGAAATTGCGTTAAAGCTGCTTCCCTGTCCCTAACTAGTCCACTTACGCTTGGCATTCCAGGAGACCACAGGTCAGTGTGTAGTGTTACATACCATGTGTGCTGCAGTTCGGCCCCTCAGTGCACGGGCGCTGTGTTCATGCTCTTTATCACCTTGTCTTTTCAGATTACCTTAACATCCACATGGAAAGAAGTAAAAAAAATCATTAAGGAAGATCCTCGGTGCATTAAGTTCTCCTCCAGTGACAGGGTAAGAGGATTTTGTCTGAGGACTCTGTGTGTGTGTGTGTGTGTGTGCGCGCACGCGCGCGCGCACGTCAGTTTATAAATAGTAATTACGTGCTTATTCAGCATCACTAGTATGTTGACCAAAACTAAGCTGATGGTTTTATATGAATAACTTTCAAGTGTATGAGAAATAAATCTGAATTTTAAGTTTATATTTTTCTTTTCTTGTACAATATATTAACAAGACAGCACAATGGAAAGTTTTAAAAAATTAATCCTTTGGGCCCTGACCAGGTAACTCAGTTGGTTAGAGCGTTGTCCCAATACATCAGGGTTGTAGGTTCAATCCCCAGTCAGGACACACAAAAGAAGCAACCAATGGAATGCATAAATAAGTGGAACAACAAATTGATATTTCTCTCTTCCTGCCTTACTCTCTCTTTCAAATTAATTTCAAAATTTTTAAAAATCTGCCCCAGCTGGTGTAGCTCAGTGGATTGAGTGCCAGCCTGTGAATCAAAGGGTCACCGGTTCGATACCCAGTCAGGGCATGGTGCCTGGGTTTCGGGCCAGGTCTCCAGGTGGGGGCATACCAGAGGCAACTGCACATTGATGTTTCTTTCTCTATCTTTCTCCCTCCTTTCCTCTTTCTCTAAAAATAAATAAATTTTTTTTTACATTTTTTTTTTAAGATTTTATTTATTTTTATTTTTTTAGAGAGAGGGGAAGGGAGGGAGAAAGAGAGGGAGAGAAACAGCAATGTGTGGTTGTCTCTCACGTGGCCCTCACTGGGGACCTGGCCTGCAACCCAGGCATGTGCCCCGACTGGGAATCGAACCGGGACCCTTTGGTTCCCAGTCTGCGCTCAGTCCACTGAGCTACACCAGCCAGAGCTTAAGTAAAATATTTTTAAAAAATTAAGATTAAAATTAATCTTTGGGGTTAAGCCTAACCTGTGCTTTGGGATTTTAGAGATTCAATGAAGACACAGTTTTAATTTATGTTATAGCCAGGATCCACTAGATTGACATGGTCAGGCTGGCAGTTAGTACCAGATTGTTAAGGCGCCTGACTTAAGCTACACTTGTAGAACACCGTAATGTGATCTCTGGTTCTTACATGCTCCTGAGACCTTGGAGTAGAGGACCCTCAGATGCTTGAGGTTTGTGAGCTGAGCCCTGTTTTGGTGCTCTCTGAGTCCTGTGCAGGAAGCAGACTCCGTTAGGGTCTGAGACAGTGAATGATGTCAGGAAGCGAAGCTCACTACAGTCCATTGTATCCCATCATCCTCCTTTCCTGGCTGGTTTCTGTAGTAGAGTCTGAACCCCCTAGGTCTGCTGTCTCACTAAGTTGTGTTTCAGATGTGCGTGTGGACCACAAAGTGTGCAAGGCTGGGTGGCGTGGTAGACTGAGAGCTGAGAGGTCCAGTCTCAGTTTCGAACTTTTCTGATTGCTTAGAATTGATAATAAAGTCTATTTTTTAGCCCAAAGCGTTTCTATCCTAACTATTACTAGAAAATAAATGTACCTTACTGCCTTTTTCTTTTGAATTTTTTAGTTTACAGTATGACTTACAAATTACTGGCTTTACAAATAATTGATACTAGTTTTGGAATTAATGGACTTTTTTTCCTAATCTTACTGGTTTGTGTGTTTGTTTTGCAGAAAAAACAAAGGGAGTTTGAAGAATACATCAGAGACAAGTACATCACGGCCAAAGCTGACTTCAGGACGCTGCTGAAAGAGACCAAGTTCATAACATACAGGTGTGTGCGGTGCAGCGTTCCATGCCGGCAGCCGTCGCCTCCGCTAGCCCCGACTCCAGCGGCCAGAGCACACTGTGCACCCACACACACGTCGACACCCTTAAGCTCTAAGAATAAGAAGCAGCAGACTACTGTCAAAGCCAAAGACAGCCAGCCCATCTCTGCCTTACTATTTTTTTATTTTTACTTTTTTTGGAAGAAAGGGCCCAGATGTCAATTCTTATTTTGTGTTACCCACCCATCCACTTTTTTAAACAGACTTTTATTTTTACTTCACTGCTTTTCCAGGAGTACCCCCAGCTATATAAGAATTGTATTTCATGCAGAGACTTTTAAAATAATTCTTCACTATTTTAGATAATCCTTCAATTATCTTTGACTCCTTTGAAGACTATTCAGTGTTGCTGAACAATTCTCCAGCTTGAAATCATCTTATTTAAGCTCAGTAAAAACATTTTTCTCAGAGGAAAACAATTTGCTGGATACTTTAAAAAAAATTGAAATGATAAAATCAGAGCTTTAAAACCAGATTTCTCTGTAGCATGCCCAGTTGTCCCCTAGCCCCGACAGTTTGCCGTTAGGACAGTTTGGCGTTGTTAGTAATCTGCACAGGAAACTGTGGTTCTCTCATGCTCCAGCATTTCTTCCTTTAAAAGAGAAATTGGAAACATCTTAATGAAGGGTGTGTGCACGGGAGGATAGATAGTGCTGAGGGTGTGGTTTTTAGGTATTTTGTCATTGGATTTTTTGGTCAGGATCCTTAATGTTTTGCATCAGCTTGGGCTTTTAAATTAGATGTGAAGTAAGACTTCTTTCTACATTTTTATAGTTAATTTAGTGAAAGATGTGAAAGTGAAAGCTTGTGAAAGATGCTGGGATTGGCAGCCCCGCAGACTGAAGTCCTCTGTTCATCCACAGAACAGGTACAGCACGGGCAAGATTTACCCACCCACCCTCAGCCCTGATCTGGAGGGACCACCAGTAGGGGCGGGAGGGTAATTCAGCTTCTGAGGCCCTTTCACTCCTTGGAGTCTTTGCTGAGGCGACTTACAAAGGTGACCACTGCAGTGAAATTTTTCTTAAAAAAAAATGGAGACACAATTAGGAACTAGATGGACATTTCCAGCTCATATCTGAAAGACCTATGAACAGCAGTCAGTAATTCTTGGACTTCTTTTCTTATTTCAGATCCAAAAAGCTCATCCAGGAATCTGATCAGCACCTGAAAGACGTAGAGAAGATCTTGCAGAATGACAAGCGGTATCTGGTACTGGACTGTGTGCCGGAGGAGCGGCGGAAGCTGATCGTTGCCTACGTGGACGACCTGGACCGCAGGGGCCCGCCCCCGCCCCCCACCGCGTCCGAGCCCACCCGGCGGTCGACGAAGTGATTCCGCACACTCTGCCACAGGGGTACCTATTAATTCAAAATGCTTGCATGAGCCAACTTTCAGGTTTTTACATGTATGTGCATTAGTCAGACTATTGCAAAACCATCTGAGGAACAGGAGGAGCATTCGTGAACACTTGCTGACAGAGAACACTTGGAAATATTTATGCTTTTCTTTGTGTGGCATGACTGACATACATACTCAAATGTAGGCTGTCTCTAGTAAGTCTCAAATCTTGAAGCTAAAAATCATCCCTTTATGAGGCGTGGAAGTCAGTGGCTTTTGGTGACATTCTTTCTAGCAGTGTTACACAGTGAAGACACAGGAGCATTTGCGGTTTGAACTTGCAAGATACAAATACCACAGACACCAAGAAAACCTAAGTTGGGGTTTGGTTTGTTTTGATTTTGTTTTTTAAAGCGGGTAAAAGAGAAAACACTGAAAATTGAATTCTTATCTTCCAGAGGTTAAAATTATTATAATGGACATACTTTTACCTTTGTCTGTAAAGAACATTTTAGTTTTATTTGTTCACTTACGTGCTTTGATTATCCCCTCTGAATTATAGGCTGAGTCTTGTTTAGCCGAAGGGAAGATTTATTTAGTAATTTCTTCTCAGGTGTGGAACCACGGTCATAATGTAACGTGTCGGCCAGAGTAGAGAACAGCTGGTCACACGTGCACCGTTCAGTGGTCTTTGTCAGTGTTCTGGATTAGACAGCAGATTACCTTTCTGGGTGTTCCCTGTAAACTATACTCCTGTTTGAATGTTAAACTTTTGTTTCTAAAGTTTAATTTTAAGATGTTTGAATGTTCAGTTTATGTATTTGAACTACAATAAACCAACCCTTTTTATATATGTGGATTGTATATGATTATATTACATAGTTTATAAAAACTTCTTTTAAACCTGTTCTTAAAAGCAGCAGCAGCCTGGCTGGTGTAGCTCAGTGGATTGAGCGCGGGCTGGGAACCAAGCGGTCCTGGTTTGATTTCCGGTCGGGGCACATGCCTGGGTTGCGGGCCAGGTCCCCAGTGAGGGCCATGTGAGAGGCAACCATACATTGCTCTTTCTCCCTCCCTTCTCCTCTCTCTAAAAATAAATAAATAAAATCTTTAAAAAAAAAAAAGCAGCAGCAGAAAATGTAATTTGGTACCAAAAAAAGTTGACTAAGTCTTGAATATCACATAGTTTTGAAAGGCTTGACTATAATAAATTATTTGCAGTACAAAAGGGATGGGATGTATAAAAAACCATTTTGGTGCTCAGTCTCTTAGCAATATCTTACTGCTTTACAACAAGAAGCTGATTTTTGTTTTCTTGTTTTTACCTTTTACATTAACACGGACAGTTAATGCTTTTTTGTTTTTGGCTTCCTTCCCAGGTGTCATGCACACCGTGCCATGAAATTTAACCTTTAACCCCGTTCTTTGTATCTTTACCTCCCAGTTTAGAATGATCCTCCTATTTCATTCTAGTTCATAGGTTTCCAGTTTCAGTACCACATAAATAAAATGTTTAGGAAAATAAATGTCCATAGGATAATCTGTTTTCTCTGTTAGTCTTACACAAATTATGATTGTAACAAAACTAAAAAGGAGGAGGACCAACAGCTCTGTTAGGAGCACAGGTACACGTCACCCACACACACACACATGCACACCATGTTACTTAGCTCTCAGCTTCAGTACAGTACATGCCTCAGAGCTCAGGTGAACTCTGTGTGCAGTGACCTGGGGTTGATTGCTTCCCTAAGGCCTTAACCTGTACAACTGCTAGTCAGCAGGATTGTTTTCTTCTTTTCCTCCCTCTCCATTTTTAACGTTCACTTACATAAATACATTGAATGATTTTTAAATTTATGAGGAGTGAATCTGAAGTGGTTGACAGAAGGAACACAGCTATTACAGAAACATGACTGTCTTGCAAAGGGGAAACTTCTGGAGTGGTTGGTTATTTTGAATCCCACATGGGGGTGTGTGCTCGTTCACGGCATCCTCTTGCTCACAGTAGAGACGTGGGAAAAAAACAGTTTGGAGATCCCTGATTTCCTGCTTTTGCTAGAGAGTGTTTGGGGTTGATTGCTCATATAAGTTGCAGATCAGACTCTCATACAGATTTCTCTAAGAGATCAGATTGGGACTTCGTGCATTCAGCTCTTAATGAAAGGGTTGTTGGAATTACACCATTTCAGTCTTGCCTCTTGATTCGCTGCTTATCAGCAAACACTTCGCAAATCAACGAGTCAATTTCCCGAGACCTCCCCACAAAGTCTCGTTGTGCCGAATGATGATTTTGAAAGGAGCATTCAAGACAGGGACTTTAAATCTCCAAAACTATCTGAAGTGAAACAGTTTTTATTTGTTTATAAGTTAAAATATCAAACACTGGAATCTTCCATCCTACATTTACTACATATAATATACATAAAATCCTTTAATTCAAATAGTTCATCACAGACAAGTATTACAGGCAATCCCTTTGTGTAACTATCTTAACACAAAAACAATATTTTGGACACTCTAGTTAAATTGTACTTTATATGATCATGTGAGCCTTAGAATAAAATTTGTAATGAATTGAGTAAAAACAGCCCTGTCTTCTGTGTTAAACCAGGACCATTTGTAAAAATAAAAACCCTAACATCGACTGACCATACTTTTAAAAAATTCCACCCACAGCAATTTTATTATATTTTAAATTCTTCATCACTTGCCTTAAAGAAAAATTTTCCCCCTTGAGAGAATCCTTCAGTGAAATACCTCAGAAGTTCCATTACAGAGAAATTGAGAACCATGGAAAGATGTCATTATATGTAATAGGGGAAGAAATGTATCATAATCATGTTTATGGGGGGGTGCTTTAACTCACTATAAAATGAACAGTTATTACCTATTCAAGTTATACTGGTAATATGTTTGGGAACACGGAATTGAATTTTATTGCTTCTTTTTCTGCATTGCCCACCCCCCTTTTCCCTTGCTACTCTTAATTGTCTTTATACCTTAAAAACTCAGAGGCATTTTAAAAGCTGAGTGGGGTTCAAGTTCAACATTAAGGTTACGTTTAATGCTACTTAACAAGAAAGTTCATCTGTATCCCCCTTTTGTAATTAATTATATTTGATGTTTGCCTCCGGTAATTAATACCTATATCATTAGCCATAGGTTATAATTAATCTCGAGAGAAAGGAGATATTGGGAGGAACAGACTGATTTCAGCTTGTGAAAGAGCACCTGTCTCCTGTGTTTGGAAGGAAACAGAAGGGTGGTTTTTTTTTTAAGTTCTCTCTCCATCTCTGAATACAGAATGTCACGCATAGTAAGCTGCTGAAATCCTTAGACTTAGAAACTGAAGACTCACTGAGGTGGCATTAAAAAGCTCAGTGAAGCAGCTTTTGGCATAAGGCAAAGTTTGAATTTACTTAAACTTGGCCCAAATAAGCTATGATTTGAAATAAGCCCAGATCTGGAATAAGGTGATATTTCTTATTCTGCAATCTTCAGTCCTAGACATTCTGGATCGATTTTCATCAAGTAAATTTACTTACTTTAAGCAAATGAAGATAACTCATTGAAATGTGTTCCTTACTACGTTAAAGAAAAAAACCTCAACCCTCGCTGGTGGCTCAGTGGATTGAAAGACGGCCTGCAAACCAGGGGGCCGTGGGTTTGATTCCCAGTCAGGGCACATGCCTGGGTTTCGGCCAGGGTCCCCCGTAGGGGGTGCATGAGAGGCAACCACACATTGATGTTTCTCTCCCTGTCTTTATCCTTCCCTCCCCTTCTCTCTAAAAATAAATAAAATCTTTAAAGAAAAAAAAAAAAACCCTCATTGTGTGGACATATATTTTGAGCTTTGGTTATGTGAAATAAAGTTTGATAGATGAAGTCAGGGCTAGCGGGCTCAGGAAAAAGCTAAAGGTAAGAGGGTTCCGCTTTTGACAGATAATCTCCCCTCCAGCCGGTACGTGCAGGCCTAAAGAGCAGCCCAGGAGACGCGCGGTGCACAAGGACAGACTAGCTGGGCTTGAGTGCCTCGTGGCACGAACACAGCGCAGTTCTCGGGGCAGCCCGGTCTGAATTCTGAAACATACTCACTGCTCCTAACATGACATTCTACTTACCAAATGGCACATTTTGAAAATGCAGGCTCTGAAGCAATTTTTGTAATTCCTAAAGGGAGTAATTTTGTTTTACAGGATGTCAGCCATATTTGATAAGCAGCAATACCATACAATAATTACAATTTGTTTTGCTCTGGAACTTAATTACTTAGCACAGTCTGTCTCTTGCTCTTCGTGTTCCCAGGGGACAGGGTCATTGTCTTGCGCACAAGGGGTCGTGTCCCTCTCATGCCAAAACTGCTCTACGTCAGGGAGGACGGGGATCTCTGTCTTCCCTGTGTTCTCTTTTCTGGAGGAGGGAGAGCCGCTTTCCTCCCTTTCTGGTATGGATGCTGGGGACTCTGGAGAGGGCCCGTTGTCGGGAAGGACCTCTGAGTGACCAGCTGGTGGTTCCTGAGCCTCTGAGGCTGCCAGAGGCTTTTTGGTTATCATCCATTTCCATAAGCCTTTCAAGACTTCCTTGAACTCCTCCGACATCACTAGAAAAATGAGAGGATTTGCTGAAGAGATGGAAAACATCAGGACTTGAGACAGGGCTATGAAACCCTGCGGTGGGGCCAGGCCTCCAGCCCTCAGATGCCACAGCCACAGCCACGCCACCCACCTGGGGAGCCACAGCACAGCAGAGGTGACGGCGATGCTCACCAACATCCCTGTGAGCTGCTTCGAGCGCATCTGGTTTCTAAGATTCTGAGTCTTAGTTCCTCGTTTTTGACATTGGCCATAAGCTCTCCAGAAATAAAAGGTGGCAAAGAGTAATGGAAGGCAAAATACTAGGAGAGGGTAGAGCTTCCCAAACATTGACATGAACTCTTCGGCCGTGGCAGGTACGTCCACGAGGCACATTTCCACGCCCGCGTGAAGCCTGGTGGTGCTAAAGAAGCATTCTGGCAGGGACAGCAGGCTAGCTGCAGCCCAGATGGCCACCAGCACCGATGAGACGGTGCGGCTGCGGATACCCACTTGCTTGGCCGGGTCGCTTGTGTACATGAAGCATCCTTTGGCCACTGCAACAATGGTCAGGCTCTTGGCTGCCATGCACGTGTGGATGAACCAGTCAGAGGATTTGCAGACAAACCAGCCTAGATCCCAAACGCCTCTGGAGTACGCCGCAGCTCGAAGAGGTGCAGAAAACAGCAGGAGAGAGAGGTCAGCCAGGCTGAGGTTCAGCATCAGGGAGTGGATCAGGGACGGCTTTCCTTTCCATGCACTGTGAAGGAGGGTGCCAATCACGCACAGGTTCCCCACGAAGCCCACCAGGCAGACAGCCACCAAGAGGGCTGGGACTATGGTCCTCCAGTCCTTGGAGTCAGAGGGCAGGTACCCTCCAGCAAAGTGGAGGTGAGCAAGGGACACATTCATGGTGCTGGAGTTGGAGGCTGCAAAGGTGGCTGCCAGCATCGTCCAGAGGTTGGCCTTTTTGTCTTTGTGCCTTGGCTATTTTGCATAGGAAGTAAATACGCTGTTGTCAGTGTCCAACGACACCGCTGGACCCTCCCCTTGCCTATTTTCTGAGAGCAGAATGTGGAAGGAGGTCGACTGCTAAGCTCTTCTCTGCCGCACGGAAAACCCATCGACTGCACTGAATGACAGGCAGCAGGGCGCACGGGTGGTGCTCATTAGCAAGTCTAATATCAAAATGTCAGCCCCATGGAGAAAAAAACCAATATACCCATAAATGATAAATGAGGAGAGCATAACATGTAAGTGGGTTAGGTTCCTGGCGGGGGGGTCAGCAGAGCCAGTCAAGGCAATTATTTTCACCCAGCTGTTTCTGAAATCTCGACTGCAGTCTGTAATTCAGTAAACGCCACATCCTGGAAACTTATACATGCACCGGAGTCACCCCGGGAGTTTGATTCAGAGGATCTGCTGTAGATTACAGCACATTTCTTTGCTCTTAGAATGCCGAGCAGCCCTTCAGTAGAGGGAGTATTTTATTCTGTGACTGGAAAAAAAAATTACAGAACCAGGGAGAGGTGGTAGCTTAGAAGGACCAAGCCAAAAAGGACAAGTACTAGGTAGGAAGCGGGGACAGATGAGGGCTGCAGCGAGAAAGGGAGGCGTAGAATGCGGGGACTCAGAATTTGCTGACTTTGATGCCTGGTGTCCGTGGCTCAGACATGGCCTCCACACTCACACTAAGACCCCAGCAATGGGGCGGCCACCACCCCAAATGCCCTGGCTGGGTCCCAGGCTGCTTCTCCTGACGGACACTGTCCATAGTGATAATGGCAACAGGTAGCTCCTGGAAACTCAGAAGCACTAATAAAACAATGGCAAATCTCAGCTGTAGACACTTTTTTTTTTCTAGTTACAAGGGACCTCAGCCCCCTTACTTTTCAAAAGACCCCCAACAAAGCAAATTGGTGGCCAAGCTTTTAACTGGCGTCTGATCAAATCAGAGCTGTGTGTCACCTCTTACCAGGGCTGGGCAAAGTTTATCCTATAGCTGAGCCCCAGGAAGGGGTGAATGATAGAGGCAAACCTTGGAGATAGATGGGGTTCAATTCCAGGTCACTGCAATAAAGTATCGCCACAAAGAGAGTCGTCATCTTTTTGTTGGTGGAGGGTCTTGGCTTTCAATTTGTAAAGGATGCAACATCTGTGGAGCGCGGAAAAACGGGGTATGGCTGTAATAGCCATGATAGATTGTGTGAGTTCTAAGTGCCAACCTCTGTGCTAAGTGTTCTGAGGACAACCAGAGAGGGTACTGTTAATGCCCCTGCTAGAGGTGACGACACCGAGGCATAGACAGGTGAAAGAACTTGCCCGTGGGTCTGAAGACCACACTGCCAGCAGATGACAGAGTTGGGAGGGGGACCCCCATGGTCCCCCCACCCCCCGCCCCGAGTTGGTATCCATAGCAGTCTGCTGCTATCCGGCCCCACTAAGGATGCTGTGAGCTACTGACTCTTAAGCATTGCAGTTGTGAGACTAGATTTCAGCTGAGCAAGCCTAAGTCAAGCCCTTTGGCACTGAATACAAAGCCCCGAGCCCCTTCCTCTTCGACAGCAGCCCCTGGGAGCCCAGTGTGGTAGGGAGTCCTTTTCCTTGAGGAGCCACAATCTAGTTGAGGAGATAACCAACCAAGAAAGGTCAGCAACGACACGACAAGCATCCTGGCTGATAGCGCCTGGACGAGGGGCACCTGGAGCAACCCGAGAACTGGTGACAAACAGTCAGGCAAAGGCTTCCTTGGAGAACGAAATCCTCGCCCTGCACCTGCGGGCTCCTCTCCGGTGGAGCCTTTTGGGAGACCGTCCACTGCTGTGGGTTCGGTACCCTTGTATGCAACACGCCGGCAAACAGCTGCTTCTCATCAGGGACGTTAGCATGGTTTACTTCGGGTCTCCCAGAGCTCACCTTTCCTTCCGCCTCCAGGTTGTCAGGCCCCACACATTGCAGGCGAAGCTCAGGGCGGGCAGAGCAATCGCCCGGCCTCGCTGACCAGCTGCGGTTCATCAGCGCACTGAGCATGTGGGCTCTGTCCACGCGGGCACTGCCTAAATCGGCCCTCGCTCCCGCTCCAGAAGTGGATGGAAGGCCGTAACGCACGGTTGGTGTTTCCTTCTGCGCCTGTGACCTCGCTCTCGCAGGCTTCCTTCCTCCAGCCCTCTGGTTGTGCTCTTTTTCGGACTTCCATTACCCTGTTTCGGTGGACTGTCTTTTGCTGTGGCGTCTTCTTGAGTGGCGTGTCCCCGTTCTTTGGTGTCTCGTGTCGTGGAGTGTCGTTCCAGGCTGCAGGTGCTAGCTGAGCGACAGTCTGTCGCTAAGGTAAGTGCCGAGGAGGTCCGGCTGGGTCTCCATGGCCTTTCCTAGAAGACAGCCCCCCCTCCCCCTTTCTCCCGTTAAGACCACGGTGGGAGAGACGATGGAAGGAGACAGACTGCCCTTCCTCACATAGTGGGGGCCAAGTCTGGAAACAGTGATTCTTTTGCCCCATTAGTTAATGCCCATAACCGTGTACTGTGTGTTTGTGTACCGCTTCCAGGCGTGATGGCCATAACCGTGTACTGTGTGTTTGTGTACCGCTTCCAGGCGTGATGGCCATCCTGCGTGTTTCTAATGCCACAGACTGGGAGCCGGAGCTGAGCCCTGTCCCTGCAAGATGAGGCTGTCAGATCTGAAAGGGGGCTTTCTGGATTGTCTGAGTGGACCCTTTGTTTTCCAGGCGTGACACATGCTCAGAAAGTGTAGGTGGCTTGTCCTCCGTCACTGGTTCCTTGGGGGCAGGACCCCAGCTGGCCCCAGGAGCCTAGCAACCAGGGTGGTGCTTTTTGCCCTTCACACAGTTTTGCACCTTTTTCCTGCCTGGGTTGCTGGCTTTGTAGCGACCTCATGTTTTGCCTGTGTGGAGGGTAAAGCCAGGGTGTGGGTGTGAAGGCCCTTTGCAAAGCAGGAGGCTGGTAAGAATATGAGGGGTGGCTGCTTTGTGTCAACTTGGGTAGAACTTTCAACTTTCTTGGAAAAAAAATCATTCGTGGTCTTCGTGGTCCTGTCAAACGCAGCTGTGGTTGATATTGTGCTATTATTTCCTTTGACCTGTTTTTCCTTTTGCAAGAATTTGTTTACATTGTTGTGATGTGGATTACAATGGCAGCTATGAGTTTCTAACGAAACTAGTGTAATGAGAGGCCCTGGTCAACCAAAGACGCTGGAGAGAACTCCCAGGAACCGGTTTCACCGTCATGACAACGGCGGTTGTTGCTATTTTGTAGGGGCACCGTTGTCCCGAGGGAACAGCTTTCCGAAGGGAAGGACTGAAATATCTAGGTGGGCCCCAAACTGTTAAACTCGAGCTTTGGACGTGAACAACCCTTTCTTGGCTCCTGCTGTTTTGTTTTGTAGGCTGTCGTTTGCTGTGGGACTTACTAAACAACACGTGCCGTCATTTAGAGGAAAATCTAGGTGTCGAATCAAAATTCCACTGCCATATGGAGTTGCAGAATTATCTTTTCCACATTCTTTAAAAAATATCTTTATTGATATGTAGTTCACATACCATACAATTTGCCCATTTAAAGTAGCCAAATCAGTGGTTTGGGGTGTTTAATCTTTCCACAGTCTTGCCCGTCTTGAGTGTAGTGATGTAACACTCTGTCCAGTGCGGACTGGAGCTGGTTCTATGCCTCCCAAGTCCAGCAGGTGGCGTGGCATCTCCACACGTGACTCAAACATCCCTGGACTGGAGGAGCCCTGGGAAGGAATGCTCAGTGTTCAGAGACTGGTGGTGAACAGGATTGCCGGGTGGCTTGCCCACAAAGCAGAGCATCTTGCCACCGTCGAGGCCCCGACTTTGCCTTCCTTTTTCAAACGGGAGAGGCAGCCCTTGTGGTCTTCCTTTGGCCGCCTTGTAGGTTTCACCCTTCATGGTAATTCTTGGGAGAAGAAACGTTTAAAAAATTGTTTTAAATCCTTCCCCAATAACAAAATGCTCTCTTTGAAAGGCAAGATGTTAGGACGGAAGGGAAGGAAGGCTACGCATATTTCAACCTGTGCTGTGCGCACAGTGTTTGCCAACCAGCCTTGCTGCTGAGTGCATTTAAACCAACATACAAAATTTAACACTTCTCAGTCCTTCTTTACAAATCCTTGTTGAAAGTTCAGGAAATTCTAAAATTTTTCTCCTAAGACTACTTTATGCATTGCTGCTCAGTAGCTGTAATTGAGAAGTTTGAGATATTCTCACAAAGTATGTCTATAATTTTTACCCTCATAAAATTTTTAAGTTTTAGGTAGAGGAGATGAGAGTGTCATTGTTTTGTAGAAGAAACCGAAGCACCCAGAGGCTGGGCTTGCTGGTGGTCCCACAACCATTTAGGTTCTGACCTGATCCCAACCCGATCCCGACCCTGGGTCTCGGCTCCGCTCCCAACCTTCCCACCAACCAGATCAGCCTCCCAGAGCTGGTTTCAGGTGTCCCGTGTTAGCTTCCATTGCTGCTCTAAGAAATGCCACCAATTTAGTAGCTGAAAGCAACACACATCCTCTTCTTGTCCTGGGGATCGACAATCCTAAAATCGAGGTATCTTCCCAGCTGCATGCCTTCTGGAGGGTTTAGGGGAGAGCCCACCTCTCTGCCTTTTCTAGCTGTTAGAGGCTCCCACATTCTTTGACGCGTGGTTCCTTCCACCACCTGCAAAGCCTGCGTCCTAGCATCCCCTCCCCCCACCTCCGCTTCCATCATCACATGGCCTCCCACTCGACCTACTGCCTCCCTCTTATAAAGAGGGATAATCCAGGATAATCACCCATCTCAGGGTCCTCCTCTTAATCACATCTGCACACTTCCTTTGGCCACTTCAGGCCAATGCGCACAGGTTCTCGGGCTTCGGGCATAGCCCTCTTGGAGGGAGGGACTAGTATATGGTCTTCCCCGTTTTCTAAAAAAGTTTGGTGGTAGTAAATTTGGGAAACGCTGGGCTAAACAGAATAGAAGAGGACTTCTCTGCACCTTAAAAATAATTACTGTAGCTTACATTTGTTGAGACGTTAGTATTTGCAAAGCACTCTGGTAAATTTTACATGTGCTGACTCATGTCACGCGCATGGCAATGAGGAGCTCTCTTTCCACCTATCCAATGCAGAGAGTGAGATTCAAAGTTAAGTAACCCGTTCAAGGTCACATCGCTGTGACACAGCAGAGCTGGGATTCAAACTTGGATTTATCTGACTCTGGAGCCTGAGTGCTGGAAATCCATAATATCAGTGTTACTACGTAAGGCCAGGGATTCAGGATGCCCAAGATTAATGCAGCCGGGTTCATGGCATTCTACCAAACTAGTGTTCTTCAGAAAACTTTATGAACTTGGGGTGGTGAACACACAATACAGTGTACAGATGATGTGTTATAGAATTGCACCCCTGAAACCTATATAACTTTATTAACCAGTCACCCCAATAAATTCAGTAAAAAAACAAAGAAAGCTTTATGAAGTGGTCAACTTGGTGGCCTTTATGTCAGTTATCCGACAGTGCCGTGTGATGGTGGCAGTGTTCCCGAACCTCGCTGTGCACTAAGTGAGCCGGGAGCCACCGAGGGCTACTGGCCACCTGACCCCTTCCAATGGGGCTAGGACAACTCGGAGACTTTTAAATTTTATTTAATTTGAATCATTTAAATGGAAATGGTCCCGGGTCCCATGTGGCTGGTGGCTCTCCGTTGGACAGCACAGCTCTTCACCCTTCTTACCGACCGTGTGAGCCCAGCCCAGGCCCGTGTGGTCACTTCACTTTGGAGTGTTTACTGTATTTGACCTGCGTTGCTACAAATGTCATTCAAAGAATGGTTATTAAAAGCTTTAGAAAATGCTTCTGAAAGGATGTGCCTTTGTGGTGGGAGATCATGTAAACAGGACGCCAGGCGTCGTGGGAGCCGCCGGGCGGAACGCGTGGGCTGTTGGGTCTCGGGCGTGGGGGGAGCTGTCGGGGGTGTTGGTTACAGTCTGACACCCTCTGCTAAGGAGAGCTGTCCTAGCTGGAGAACGCTTCACTCATTTAACAAGAATTTCCGAAGCCATTCTAGAAATTGGGGGGAAATCAAGGAAGTGGGACTAAGGATCCATCAAGTCTTTGAAGCCACTATTTGGGGAAATAGCATGTGCTTTGGTGAAAAAAGATCATCCATAACATTACACAAGACTATCCCACAGGAAATGTAAAAGCAAGTACCAGGGGGGTGTATGGCCAGCGGTGTTCCCACTCTTTGAAATCTGAGGCAGACGATCAGTGTCTGCCGCAGGTCAAAGGGATGCCTGCGTGTTTGAAGCCCTGTTTGGTAGAATCATGGCCCTGTTTTCCAAGACTCTCCCCCCTCCCACCCATCACTTATTGCTGAGGCCCTTGAGGTTCCTCCCTGAAACCCTAGAGTCTACAAGTCACAATGGAATCTAGAAAGTAGTTTCAAAACTCAGGGTTTCTGGGTTTCTCAGAAAAGGTGAGATGTGATACCTCCCAGGTAGCTCTCTCTGTGTGTTTTCAAGTACTCTATGTGCATATAATATTGAAAAGATCCTGCCAGATGTCATTGTAAATTTGTCTTTTCCTTTTATATTATGTTACAAGTATCTCTTCTGCGTTATCAACAGATCTATGTCTTCAAATGACTGTGAGCGTTCTCTTTTATATTTGCACAGGACAGGGTGTAGCCTGGGGAGGAGGGGGCGTCCTTGGGATGTCACATCACTGGGCAAGGCCATTCCCATCAGTGGGTATGTTCTTTACTCAGAACCAACCTCACCAATCATTTTTTAGGAAAAGCCACCCTTGCCCATACGTGCCAGATGACACTGCGGATAATCGAGTTGGCGTTCAATCCCACTGCAGCCTTTTGTATTCCTGTGTTATGTGGGCACAGGGATTATGTGGATAACTGATTCATGTTAAGTCCTTCAGTGCTTCACATGACGATTTCAAGGTCTTTTTCCCATCCATAACTGATTTAAGGTCACAAGACTAGTGAGTGAGGAGCTTGGTATTTGAACCCAGGCTTTCTGGCTCTGGCACTTGAGCTCCAAAGCATTGACCTGCCTCCAAAATAGGCTTTCTTTCCAATAACTGTGATGCTAGGTGGTGAGTTATCCTAGGGAGGGATGGGACCAGCTCCAGTGGGTGGTGGAAGTGCACATAATAGCCACTGTCTGTGTTTCCAGTGTGGTTATTTCTCCTGTGACATTGCCTAGAACCCAGCAGCTCCTCACTGGGGTCATAAAGTAAGCCCTGCTTACATAAAAACAATAGTTGGTGAACCCCCTTCCATTTATCTCTTTATGCATGTTTATAAAAGTTGTATACCTTATGTAAGTTTGAATGGGATTCTACTAGGTTCCATCACAAAGGAATCCACTTCCTTTTTTACTGTGTAATGTGTGGAACTCAGTGGCCCAAGAGACTTTGGGGGGCGGGGGTGTGTGTGCAGATGACCTATGGGGAAGATGAGGCAGAGCTCTCCCGGAAGTGCAATTAATAAATGTTAAAGAATACCCAGTAACAGCTTGCCTTTAGGATTAGTATCTGATCCATTTCCTGGAATCATACAAGTCCTGAATTTTATTCTTATTTTTCATCAACAGTTTTTGTTTGCCATAAAGCCTCCACTAAGGGCAAATTGTTTTTGCTTTTTATTTCATTTTGACAGGCTTAATAATGTCTCTTGCTATTTCGTCTGTGTTATGTTTGAGAACTATACTTCTGGTCACCACCCGCAATTTTATTTTTCCAGTTACCATCCATTTTTAATAATAAGTTCCTGTATT
>PVJI01027259.1:0-17928 GCA_004026765.1 Micronycteris hirsuta
GTGAAGGGGGGAAATGGGGCAACTGTAACAGCATAATCAATAAAATATAGTTAAAAAAAAATAATAGGATGTTTGATGTTTTGCATGGATTTATGATTGTATTAATATGCCTTTATTCTAGCACATGTTATGACAGTTATTTTCAAAAGCCTAAGTGAATGCTTATATTACTGAACTAATCCATGTTATCAATCCACATTTCAGGGCTTATTGCAACATTATTACACTTCTTGGTGAGAGTCACTCGTAGTTCTGCTGACCTATTTGACTTGACTTGTCCTGTACAGTTACTTCTAGTTCTATAGGTCACTAAATAGACATACTTTATGACCCTAATTTTAGAGATGTTAGTATATTTAAATCACATTATAAAAACAACTGGGGATCATTGTGTTTGGTTATGACGAAGCTACTGCCATACATAATCACTGACCACTATCATGTGTAAAAGCTCTATGGTGTTCCAAGCAACAATGGTAACTTTAAATGTACAATGTCCTCAAAGAATTTACAACCTAGTGAGAGAGAAAGGATAAAACCTGGGGGGGGGGATCCTATTTTGCAAGATCTAGAGAAGAAGGGCAACTGATACCAAACCTCTCTAAAGTGAATTTTTAATGAAAAGGTTTTAAATTCCGCAAAGAAACAAAATACTGAACACATGGGAGTAGATGTGTAGGGGTCTTCTGGGAGAGGGTTATCTATACACAGGCCTGTACTACGGGGAACAGGTATGATTGTAACATCAGCTGGGGGTTGAGGTAGGAATGGTTTAGGACCTGGTCCTCAGAGTGAGGTCTGAGAGCATCAGCAGCAGCATCACCAGGCCATTTGTGAGAGATGCAAATTATTGGGACCCACTGCAGACCTACTAGAACACAAAAGCTAGGGGTAGGGTCCAGAGTTTCCAACAGGCCCTCCAGATTATTCTGGTGCATGCTAGCTGAGACCCACTGGTTTAGGTCAGGATAAAGATTCTCCACCCCAACTGCACATTAGAATCCCTGAGGAGATATGTTAAAATATAGCCATGTTCAACCCCTGCTCCAGACCTATTAAGCCACAATTTTCTGGGATGGAGCTCTGAGCATCAGTATGCTTTAAAAGCTCCCCAGGTGATCCTAATGTGCAAATAATTTCAGAACTCCTGGTTTATTTAGTAAAAATAAGGAACCACTTATACTTTACTTAGCTGATGTATATAAATCAGCCCTCCTGTCTCATTCTTTTCGCTTCACCACTTCTCAACAACATGCTGATAACACACGACTAAATATTTGTATTATAATTTTGCAGAGTATTCTTTCAAAACTAAAACTTTACATGACTTACAAATTATGACTGTACAAAAAGATGAAAAGAGTTTTAATTGCACCTGCCTTGGAAAACCCAGGATGAATGCTCACTCTAAGAAAGAAGGAGTGTTACATCTTATTCAGGATTAGTTCTTGTAATCAGATAAACCAGATACCATTCTTCTGGAATCTAGGGGATCATCCATTGAAACATGGAAATTGCTGCAATTACAAAGCACTTTTGGTTATGTATTTTACTGTATAGGGATTTCATTGTCATCACTGCTAAGATTAATAGTGGCTTTCTTTTTCAGTTTGGCACCTTGCAGTAGTTTGGTGAAAACCAACCTTCCCCTTTCCAGAAAGTATCAAATTCTAACAGCTGTGAGTCACGTCAAGGGATTCAGCAAGATGCCTTAGCCATCTGCTGGCTTCCTGCAGGTGACCTCCTGCCACTGCATCTATCAGCCTAGAACTGACAAGCAGAATGCAGCTTCTAAAGTCTGCCCTCCATCTTGAAACCTTCTCTACTGGCCCTTCTATTCTTATTCTGCCATAATTACCTTCAGGCTTCAACAAAGAGAACCTCCTCTTCTTCCCCAGGGTGACTAACCATCCTATTTGCCCCGGACGGGAAGGGCTCAAAATTTCAGTGCTAAAATTGGGACAGTCCCAGGCAAACCAGAATGAGTTAGTTCCCCTATCTTTACTCAAGTGAGCTGGATTTCTTTTTAATTTGCTGCATTTTTAGCACTCACTGCTTCCCAAATTTCATCATCTAGCAGAGGTTTGATGGTTAAAATCTTAAAACATGAATTGTTGGGCTCACCTCCGGAGTTTCTGGTTGAGTAAGTCAGGGGTGGGACCAGATAATGCTCGTTTATCACAAGTGATGCTGATGCTGCTGACCCAGGGACCACACTTTGAGAACCACTGCTATAGTTCACCATCTGGCAGAGAAAACACAAATTTCCTCCCACTTGAAGCTCAGTAACTAATACTCTACTCACATTCCAAAAAATTCCTTTCATACACACAATTGATGTCTTAAGTATTCAAAACTGACACTAGAGGCAGTAATGTTTAGCACAGGCCTGGGAAGATCGTAGATTCTCAACAAATACTTGTGTGGGTTCATCATCCATGTCTGGGTATGAGATAGTGGTCTCAAGAATAGAAATGTGACTAACATTTTCTCCCATATCAATTGGAAAAAAAACTGAATCTCCTTATTCATCTCCTCCAATAGCATCTTTATAAGGTATACTTGGTAAGGAAGAAAATCTCGTCTATTATTAGTGGAAATATAAATGGGTAGCACTTTTCTCAAGAGAAGTCAGGTATGATGTACTTTAAAATCCCTAAATTGGTCATATGGATAACATTTGACTCAGCAATTCCTCCACATGTAGGAATTTACCCTTAAAAATTAGTCTCAGATGTGCACAAAAACTTAGCCACAAAACATCAGAGTTTTTATTGTTATTCTATTACAGTTGTCCCAATTTCCCCCACTTTGCCCTCCTCTGTCCATTTCACCCCACCTCCCACAGTCAGTCCCCACCCTGTTGTCCATGTCCGTGGGTCATTCGCACATGGTGTTTGACTAGTACCTTCCCCTTCTTTCCATCATCATCCTCCTCTCTTCGCCCCACCCCGACAGCTGTTCATCAGAATCTATATGTTATTGGAGGGGTTTTTTTGTTTGTTTGTTTGTTTAAGATTTTATTTATTTATTTTCAAAGAGAGGGGAAGGGAAGGAGAAAGAGGGAGAGAAACATCAGTGTGTGGCTGCCTCTCACATGGCCCCCACTGGGGACGTGGCCTGCAACCCAGGCATGTGCCCTGACTGGGAATCGAACTGGGACCCTTTGGTTCCCAGCCCACGCTTAATCCACTGAGCTACACCGGCCAGGCTGGAGGGGTTTTTTTTACAATAGTGAAACACCCTAAATGTCTGTTGTTAAGAAAGAAAAGAAAATTAAAAAGCTTCTATTTGGTGGAATACTATGCATGAGGACTTAGAAGAATACATGACAGATGGAAATACCCATGTTACCATGTTCGGTGATGGGGGGAGCAGTATCATTGGATGAGTCCGTATTAAATTTCAATTTTAAAACATGTATACGTAAACATGAGTTTGAGTGGTTTTCAACAAAATTATTAACTGTAACTATTTTTAAATGATATTAACTTTAATTTTTAACTTATCTAAAAGTTTTTGGTATTTTCTATGATAAATATGAACTACTTTTGTCAGAAGGATCAAAGACAATTGATTTTTTTCCAAGGGAGGCTGTGTGAAATTGTGACTATCAAGATAAATGACTGAGACTGCTCCCTGACTTCCTGTCCCAGTCACTACGGCTCTTTTCCAGCTTCCTGGTGCTCTCCTCACTCTGGCTCACATCCAGGTTGCTTGCTTCCTGTGGGTGTCCCACTCACAACCTACCTCTTTAATGGACTCTGATAATCATTCCATGCTTTCTGCACCAGCCCTGCAGGGAACCTGCTCAGTCCTCTTCTATATGGAAACATTTGTCTTGCCCCACGAGTGTTTCTGAATGCCCTGCAGGTAGCAAATGGGTCCCTCTGGGCATTGGTCCTGGACTAACCACAGTAGCAGGAATGCCATGAGATTGCAGGGCTTCCAAGCAGAGGGTATCCTTATCCTCCAGTGACACTACCCAGAATGCCATTCTTGGCTGCCTCCTTGGTCAGGCCTCAGAGGCAGGGACTGTATCAGACCTCCAGAGTCCTCAATCGGACCAGAACAAGAATGTCTTCAAATGGCTGCAGCAGATACCCTTCAACATTGCTAAGAGCATCACATGGCAATTTTGAAAACTATTCAAAGTTTGTTCATAACTTCATTTCAGCTCACTTAAAACTTTTTTTTTATAATGAAATCTTTTCTTTAAGATTTTATTTATTTCTTTATAGAGAGAGGGGAAGGGAAGGAGAAAGAGAGGGAGAGAAATATCAATGTGTGGTTGCCTCTCGCATGCCTGCTACTGGGGACCTGGCCCGCAACCGAGGCATGTGCCCTGACTGGGAATCGAACCGGCGACCCTTTGGTTTGCAGCCTGCACTCAATCCACTGAGCTACACCAGCCAGGGCCACTTAAAACTTTTTAAATCTCACAGTAAATTTTGTCAAGTAAAACCTTTTTTGAGAGTATATCTAATCATTCTTTTATAAGTAGCTTATGACATCTCTCAAATATCCCACCCCCCCACTCTACCTCACTCCAAGGATGCAAGGCGATGACGGGGCAGAGCCAAAGAGCTTGCAGAGAGCAGCACTCTTATGGGCGGAAATCATGAACTGCTGTTCAGTACTGCGGCCCTTTGGGATACGGAATCAGCAGGACCTGGGGACCACTTGGCCTTCTGACCTTCACCGAGCTGTCCTTACATCCTATAAATCTTGTTTCCATACCAAACAGAAACAATCCTCCACTGCATGGGTGAGGACATGATATAACATAACATTAATATCATGCTCTTTGCCCTTTTCAGAGTGTGTTCATATATATCATTCCATGTAATTCTCATACTTCTGACCCAGTATGCAACATTATAGGGTGAAGACTGACAGCACACAATTAGAAAAGCTGAGTTATACTCCCAGCCCCGTGATTTACTAGCTGTGTGGTCTTTGGCAAGCTACTTAGCTGCACTGAGCTTTAGTTTCCTCTTCTGTACAGCGGACCCACAATGCCAAGCTTCACAGCTACTGTGAAGGTTAGAGATAATACAGGGTGGGGCAAAAGTATATTTCAGTTGCTCAGACAGAAAATAATACAATAATTAGTAAATAATAATATAAAAATAAACTGTTTCACATACTCACCACTGTAAGCCTACTCGTGCCCCACCCGGTCTATGTTAAAATATCTGGCACATTAGTGGTTCTCACTGAAGAACAGCAGCACAGGACAACTATAATCTCCATTTTATGGGAGTCCTTCACAGCCATCAGTGGAAAGCTGGAAAACTGCTACCTGTGTTACCACTACGCAGTTTTTTTAGAACAATCCTTTGGGATTTAACTTATTCACTCCTTTTTCCCCCTCGCCACTGCCACTGCCTAAATTTAGAGCCTCCCCATTCTTTTCTTGCACCATCTGCCAAACTCCTAACTGGTCCAAGTGCCTTAATCTACCCCTGCTACAAGCCATGATCTTTAAGAATAAGACTAAGGAAAAGAAATTTAAGTTTCCTGCCTCCCAAAGAAAACTAGATGAGTTTCCTGTGGCCTATTCCTCAGTATGGCTTACAAGGCCCTCATCTACTTCTTCTGCCATAGCATCTCCCAGCATTCCTTCTTCTCCCCCGCCCAGCATTTGTGACCGTATCAGCATCTGTTTCTGGGCCATTCTCTGCTGGGTCTGCTGCCTTTGCAACAGCCAGTCCTCCTTCTAGCATTGCCTTTATGTCCCCGCCTTCTTTGTCACGAGAATTTCTTTTTCCTTTCAAAGCCCACTCAAACGTCACTTTCATGGAGAAGCCAATCTTGTCTCTCCCATATTAATTATCCCTCCTCTGTGGCTCCCAGGATGCACTGCACACCATTCTGTTGCACATTCATCATGCCTTATAAATGAGTAATAACAAGGCTGTCTCTTCTAACTCCTCAAAAGCAAGGAATCTTAATAGCTAAGATTTATTGAGTAGCTACTGTAAACCAGTCTCTCTTCCAAGCACTTTATATATATTATCTCCTTTAATCTTCATGACAACTTTATAGGATAATCACTATTATCTCCATTTTCAAAATAATTAAACTGAGGCTTAAAGATATTTAAGTAACTGGCCCAACGTTGCAAGTTATTAGCGGCTAACCCAGGAATTAAAATCAAAGCCCACACTCTTTAGCCATTGCACCATAAGATATTATATACCCTAGCACCAAACTCAGTGCCTGGCAAGTTGTAACTTCTGTACTAGTTTATCTCTTGCTGTGTAACGAAGTCTCCCAAAATATAGTGGCTCAAAACAATAAACATTTACTATCTCACAGTTTCTCTGTGTCAGGAATTCAGAAACAGCTTACATGGTGGTATGTCTCAGAGTCTCTCATGAAGTTGCTGTCAAAATGTCAGCCTGGGCTGCACCATGTGAAGGCTCGACTGCACTGGAGGATCTGCTTCCCAGACGGCCCATTCACCAGGTGCTGGTTATGGGCAGGAAGCATCAGGTCTTTCACATGTGGAATCTTCTACCAGCTTCTTGAGCCCTTCATGACATGGTTGCTGGCTTCCCAGAGTGATCAATTCAAGAGAGTAAGGCAGAAGCCACAGTGTCTTTTATGACAAAAGTCATAAAAAGTCACACTCCGCCACACTCCGTCATTTCACACTCTGTCATTTCTACAGTATCCCACTGGTCACAGAGGTCAGCCTTATTCAGTGTGAGAGGAACTACACAGGGGTTGAATACCAGGTGAGAATCACTGGGGTCTCTACAAATATTAAGTGAATAATTGGAAAAAATTACTAAGAGCTCCTCTGAGTATCAAGATTTCTTCTAGATAATGAGAAATTTGGAATTACGTGGCCATTTCAAATTTCCTCCCTTCCAGCTCCCAAACTATGGAAGACTATTCCCAAAAGGCCCCTCAATACAGCAGCAAGTGGATTTAGGAATTTAATTTCATTAAATTCCAGCAGAGGCCACAGGTCAGTATTTGTTAACTTAGCTTCCACTTTATGGTTTCGGGCAAAATCAACGAAGTAGGAGAAATTCTCCCAGCTTGAACAGTTACTTCCTTAACAGCAAAATTAATCTATGTTTGATTTCAGGATTAATTTTAATTCTTTATTTTATTTATTTATTTTCTGGGAGGGGGAAGGGAGAAAGAAAGGGAGAGTAACATTAACGTTGGCTGCCTCTTGTATGCCCCCTACTGGGGACCTGGCCCACAACCCAGGCATGTGCCCTGACTGGGAATCCAACTGGCGACCCTTTGGTTCATAGGCCCGCACTCAATCCACTGAGCCACAACAGCCAGGCCAGGATTAATTTTATAGTTTGATGTTAACATAAACCCAGCCTCTGGACAAAGGCTTACGTTCTTCGGCAGAATATCTGTCATTAAACTGGGGCAACCAAATCCCCTCTGTGCAACAGCAAAGATAATAACACCACTGGTGTTAGCCCTTAGGCCTTGCCTGTTTACAAGCCGAGGTTTTATGTGCTTAAAATAACTCCTTAATATTATTTGAGGCATATGAAGATAAACTAAAATGAGGCACTTTGTAGATACACATCGATATTGAATATATAAAATGAGTTTTATTCTACAGACCAATCCATGTTAGTAGAAATGAAAAGCAAATGTGAGCTGTTCACTCTGCCATCCTCCCACTTCCGGCACCACCACCTAATGTGATGCATGGTAGTTTAAAAGCTGGGTCAGAACACTCGTCAAGGGACCCTGGATCCCATCCTCTAATAAAAGTGCTCTACAACAGGGACTGGCAAACTGCAGCCCAGGTAAATAGTTTTAGTGGAATACGGCCAGGCTCAGTTGTGTATAAATTGTCTACAATGGCAAAGTTGAGATTTTTCAACAGAGACCACATGGCTCACAAAGACAAAAATATGTACTACCTGGCCCTTCACAGAAAAGTTTGCCGATCGCTGGTCTACACCTCTGGAGGCTTGGCCTAGGTGACCTGTTATTAGTGAAAAATGTCTATGCATGCTATACGCTGTTCCAAATCATTTTATGGGGGGAATGAGGGTGTCACTGTACACGTTAAGGTATTACATACATACAGTAAATACATACAAATTTAAATGGTAGAACACAATGTGTTTTTACATGTGTATCACCTGTGCAACCACCTCCCAGATCAAGATAATGTTTCCTGTGCCCCATCCTAGTCAATACTGTAACAAAAATGGCCATTGTTTTCTCTTCTACCACTTACATTACAGATTCATTGGCTTGTTCCTGAACTTAATGAATGGAACTGTGCAATGCTTCACTGAGCATTAGGTCAGCAGCGCTCCTACATACTATAGCATGGAGCCATTTGCTCTTTTTCATTGCTATATAATATTCAACTGTATGACTATACCAATTTATTTACCTATTCTTCTGTTCATGGATGTCAGGTTCTTTCCAGGTTTCTGCCATTATGAATAAAGTTGCTATGAACATTCATGCACATGTCTCTTGGTGAATATAAGGATTCATTATCAAAAAATGGAAATTTATGGATCATAGGAGATATCAACAAACTGTCAGACACTTTTCCAAATTTCATATGTTGCTGATTATTCTATGACAGACTGGCTATCCAAAGGATTACTGACATTTCAGTTTTAGACACACAAACCTTAACCTTGGCAATGTTTTGGCACGTTTCAAATTCCTCTCATTAAATCCTCACCCAAAACACTGGGGGCTAGGTAACCTCAACATATAGCAAATGAGGAAAATGGGTCGGGAAGCAGAAACACCTTGACCAAGGACATACAACTAAACCAGTGGCACTCAAGGTCTCCCATCAAGGCTCTCGCAATTTCTCTACTAAAACTACGTACACCCGTTTCGCAGTTATCACCAAGACAGAGAAGCACAACACCCTCAGCTCCTTGTTTTCTTCTTTAAGCACTTTATCAGTTCAAATATAATTTAATTCTGCAAGAGTTCTTGAGTATTACTCCACATACAGCAGACTTAAACCATTTTTATTTCACTACACTTGTATCTGAGGACATTGTTATCCAGCTTGACAAGGGTAAAAAAATAGGGAAGTCTATCCACCCTGCAAAAAATCTAACATTGAAAGATAGTCACAAATCATAGAATTTCACACAAAGCCATGGATATGCAAAAAAAACAAAAAACAAAAAAAAAACCCTTCTATTTTCTACTCAAGTCTCTACTGCATGCAGAAGCAGGCTTAAGTGGCATAAATCAGAAAATGATAATGGGAACTGAATGAAATTCTCATAAATCACGTTACTAAGTATAGTTACATCTTAGATGTGAAACCCAATTAAACAGATGGCCACATGCTGTCAGAATCAGCCCCTAATCAATAAAGATGTTCATTTTAGAAAATCACCTCAATTTTTCATTTCTTCAGTGAAGCAAATAGAAGGCAGTTGGGGGCTGGGGGAAGTCCCAGGAAACCCAGTGGGGAAATGTATAAGAAGGAACTCCACCTGTCTTAATTTGTAGTCCAGAAAAATCAGAAAGGAGAGAGAAAAAAAATCACCCAAAGGATTCCTTGTCATCTTGCCAGGGAATGTAATTTACAATGAGAGCAAGCACTGGTCATTAGGAAAATAGAAACAGCTTGAATCTCTTCATTAAAATATTGCTTCAAATTGTTCATCACAAACCCCCTCTGCTCATGAGCTTTTAAGAAACCACTGGGCTACCCTGAAATGGCGACTTCTTCAGTAAACCTCTCATAGGATCAGCTCTTCCCAGACAAGAAAAAGGTTGGACAGGGGTAAATCCTGGAGACATAAATATTATTAGACATACTTAAGTTCCCAAAGGAGCAGCAGGCACCCACTGACACTGGAAAGTGAGTATGGAAACATCGGTGAAGGGTCTATCTCAATGCCTTTTCTTGCATAAGAGCTGATTCACTAGATTGGTGAAAATGAAGTCTACCAATGCCAAGGTGATGAAAAGGAGAGTTGATGCAAACACTTCTGTGCTTTGGAATACTAACTTTGGAAACCATTTAGTGATATCTGGTAAAGCTGAGTATTTGCATACCCTACAAGCCAGTAAATATAGCAGTGCTGTTCATAACAGCAATAACCTAGCAGTGGGCGGGGCGTGGGAAAACATAGGTCTATCAGCAGAAAAGGTTTGTAGAACAAGTAAGCAATCTGGGATACAGTCACACAATGGAATATTACATGGCAGTGAAAATGAAAAACTACTGCCACATGCTCCATGAATGAGTCTTAATAACATGTTGGTTGAAAAAACACAGTTGCTTAAGATTGCATATAATATGCATATCATTAGCTTTATGCTAAAACATAAACAAAAATAACCAATATATTGTTTAGGGATACTTAAATGATTTAAAATTTATTTTAAAAAACAATGATATCAGGAATGTTCCAGTCTTGGTTAAGTGGTAGCTTTATAGGTGTATATTTATCATGTTTTCTTATACTTTATAACTTTATATGTTGTAGGATATTACATATATTGTTTTGATGTAGCAAATGTTATATAAAGCATTTTCTTTTAAAATAGATACTATAAGAATTTTCTATTGCTTAACAGGTTATTCCAAGTAATATAATTCATATTATATAAATATAATCCATATTGTTATAGTGCTTATAATTGATATTCCTAATATCACCAGTTTCCATATGCAGTGAAGTTCTCAACTTGGAGTTAGATCAAAACATCATGTTGTATATTTTAATACCGACCATTTTTATTTGTCAATTATATATCAATAAAGCTGGGGGGAGAAAGCAATGGTATTTTCAATGATAATAATGAATATTTTTATAGTAAAGAGAGACATTTGAAATATTCAAAATATGTAACAACTGATTTCACTACATAAATTAATGTAAAAATCAAAAATGACCACCATCTGCTTGTTTTCCTGCTGCTCACTACCTTCTCAGACCAGTCCTGCAGAGGCTGCCATTCCAAAATGTGGCCACACGAGGGCAACTCTAAGCAGATGTGCCCGCTGGGACACGGGGCTGTTCTGTTGGGATGAGGGCTAGCGAGGTGGAGCTAGTGTGAGCACGCAGGTCACCTCACTGAGAAGGTGGCATTTGAGCACATATTTGAAGGAAGAGAGAGTGTGAACCTTGCAGACCATTTGGGGAAGCTCTCCCATGCCAAGAGAGCCCAGAGTATAAATGCCAGGTGGGAAAACTGTCCCGTGCTCTAGGAACATGAAGGAGGCCACTGTGGCTGAACAGGGGGGAGATAAAGGCAGCCTGGTAAGAGCCCTCTGGCCATTGCAAGTAACTTGGCTCTTATTCTGAATGAGATAGGAAACTGATAACAGGTTCTGAGCAAAGGAGGGAAATATGGTTGTAAAACATCTTAGAATGGCTGCAATATTGTATTTAGAATAGACTGAAGGGGCATAAGGACAGAAGCAGGGAGGCCAGTGAGCAGGCTATCACATACAGGTATGGGGGGCATGGTCAACCGTGGCAAGTCTTCATAAATTCCACCCCCCACACTCAACAGCATAGAGATGTGCTTAAAGCCATGAGATTGGAAATTATTACCAAGTAAGGGAGTGAAGATGGAGACCAGGAAAGGTGCGAGGACTGGGGGAAATGAGAAACTAACAGGGGCTCAAGCAGGAGTGGTCAACCCTCTCCCTAACAGGTCACCGCCAACCTGAACTCACCGTTTCTTTCTCGTGAGTGTCGTCAAACTTTTTACTACATATATAGAATTGTCCTGCATGTTTTTCAACCTTATTTATAGAGTATCATGCTTGATATTTATTTTCCCAAGTTGTTTTTTCCCCACACAGTCTAATATCTCCTCCATGTTAATGTGTGTCGCTCTAGGTCACTCACTGTTCACTGATATGTGGCACTCTTTTCTGTGAACATGCCACATTTGACTCACTTTCCTGTGGAGGGACACAGCTTATTCCTCTTTCCCCCTTATTATAAACAACATTGTTATGAGCATTCTCCCATGGGCCTCACTGTATGAGACCTCTAGGGCGCTGAGTCTCAAACTGTGTTAGAGTCACCTGGAGGGCTTAAGAAAGCAGATTTCTGAGCCCCTGTGAAAAACAGGTCTAGGCTGCATTTCTGACAAGTTCCCCTGTGAGGCTGTTGCTGTCAGTCCCAGGACCACACTTTGAGAATCAGAGCACTAGGGCAGATGCCAAGAATGCAAGTGTTGATTAGAGACATGCATGCACATCTTTGGCTTTTCTAGGTGTTGCTGAACTGCTCTGCAAAGTGAGCAGACCAATTTACATTTTTCACCATCGGTGAGTGCCTGTCTCTGGTGCCAACACTTGGTGCTATCAGATTTTTAGTTTGTGTCAATGTGATCTTTAATAATTTTTAAACTTACCGTGGCATCTATAATTACATGTGCCCAAAACATGTAAATAGAAGAAACTCAAGACAACATCCTAGAATTAATCAGAATATTTCCAAACTTTTCTTCTATACAGATAGTCCCCTCAGGTTCTACAATCTGCCCAGTTACCTACTTGTTTCTCCCATCAATCCTAAAAATAAACAAAATGGTATGGACAAAATCTGCAAGACCATTATTAGAGGAAAAGTGGAAGCTTGCTTCTTTTCATGGCCAACTTCATTTTAGTTTTATTTATTGTGATTTTCTTTTTACTCAATGGTGGTACAAAGCTTTAAAAAACTTATGAGGTGAATGGAGTAAGGAAAACTGGGCACATGGGTATGGGAACAAACTTCCTTCACCAACATACCCGGTCATTTTGGGGGGTGAAATAAAGAATGTCCTACCCTGACTCACAGTCACGGAAAAGTTTCTTCCATTTTATACCAGATTAACAAGGAGACAAGAAGCCAAGTACTCACGGATCTGGTTGGTGGATGCACTATAGAAGGCATTGACAGTCGTTGGATTTGTAAACCACCTGTAGCAAGAGAAACAAGCATCACCAAGTGATCGTCATTATCCAGGCAGGAGGGCAGCAAGAACAAACAGAACGTGTTGGAATTTGTTAGCAAATAACCAGGGAACAATGGGGATATGGGGCATGCGGGGAAATTATTGCTTCAATTTAGGGCTATTGCTCTGCTCAGCAAACAGTCTCATCCTAAACTGAACATGGTTCAGTGAGAATATATTAACATGCCTGGTTATTCACTGTTGCTAACTTAACAGAAAAAGTCAGTGCCAGTGCTTCTGAAACAGCTTTAATGAGAAATCCTAGACTCTAACGGGCTCTCCCCACAGATGGAAGCACAGCAACAAGCTGATGTTTGCCAGGCCCTATTTAATGGGTCCACAGGACAGTGCAGTACTGCGCCGCATAGCCTCTGATCTGTCCACGTTAAAAGCTTTTGGACTAGTGTTAACACAGAGGTCCATGTAAAGAGAGATTAATAAAGTACAACCATGCTTCTCAGAGGATCTGCCTACTCTGGTAGAAAGTTTGCTTGTTTAAGCACCAAAAGAACTAATGACTTGTCCTGCCCCTATCACCAGCTATCTGGGTTATGTTGAAACAGCTGCCTACCTTCTTGGGATTTGCTTTAGCTATGAAAATAAAGTATTGCATTAGGAGATCTTGGGAGTACCTTCCAGCTATGAAGATTCTACACTCTATTTTAAATGTATGGTAGGTTACTTAGATCAGGGCTCAGCAATTTTTTTTTCTATGAGGAGTCAGATGGTAAACACTAGATATTTGGCAGGCAACAAAGCAAAAATCAAGGATGTTATGTAGGTACTTCTACAGTGAGAGAAATTTTTCCATAAATTTTTCATGAAATTCAAAATATAGTAATCAAGTACAATTTATTATAATACAGGCCTATTAATGAGAAGAATGGTATTCTTCGAGGGCAGGATAACATTTTGCTTAATTTGTGTTCAAAGTTAGTGCTTCCAATCATCAAATCAACTGCAAACATTTATCTGTAAAAATCATCTTTGGCTCATGAGCCATACAAAAACAGACAGCAGGCAAGATTTAGCCCACAAGCCACAGCTTGCTGACGCCTGACTTAGATGGCTGCGAGCCATTGCCCTTTATGATTAAAATCAAGCAATTTGTTTTAAACTAAATTGCTTAAAATAAACTTGTATAAATTCCTTTTTAGAACAATCACTTTACTAATTTTATGTTTAATATAGTAATAATTTGTCAGTAATATGAAACTAGCAGGAAACCCAAGTGTTGGTTCTAGTTGGTCTACCCATACCTTCTCTCCACCTATAAAGAAGTCTATGAATATGTCATTTTATTATTATTATTATTATTATTATTAGCTAACATTCATTGAGCACTTACTATGCCCTTAGCACTTTCTATTCATAGGCTTTTCCCCATAGCAATTATAACAATTATTAGACCAGTTCACAGACGAGGACAATGAGATTTAAAAGTATTATATACTTGCACAAAGTCTGGTCTGACTTCAAAGCAGTTCTCTTAAGTATTACATTATACTGAAGACATTACTGGACATCAAGAAAGAGAGAGTGCCTTCTCTTGTCAAAACAGAAACCTATACTCATTTTCCATAAGTGTATTTTTTCCCTTCAACTTTAGGATTAATATTTTAATACATCTTAATGTTTAACACAAACTTACTGACTGGACTATTTTCCTGAGGAAATGAGTGGACGGGAAACCACCTTTATGGATCTAATATTGCCACCTATAGTAGGTAGAATCATGGCTCCCAAAAGGATGTGCACATACTAATTAAGTTGAAGAACCTGAAAATAGGGAGGTTATCCTGGATTACACAAGTGGGCCCATTCAAATCACATGAGCTCTTATAAGCAGAAAACCTTCTCTGACTGGAACCTGAGAGAAGCAACACAGGAGGAGGAGGAAGTCAGAGATATTCCAAGAGCGAAAAGGATTCCCCATACTGTTTCTGGCTCTGAGATGCGGGGTCATATGCAAGGACCAGAGAGAAACTTCTTGAGGGAAAAGTGGCTCCCGGCTAACAGCCCACAAGGAAGGACGAACATCAGTTCTACAACCACGAGAAACTTGAATTTGGAAGAGGATTCTTCCCAGAGCCTCCTGCTAAGAGCCCAGCCAGCTGACACCTTGATTTCAGCCTTGCAAAACCTGGACCCAAGAAATGAGCCAAGGCAACCCACACTTCTAACCTACAGAACTGTGAAATAATCCATTTGTCATTTTGAGTTGCTAAAGTTGTGGCAATTTATTATAGCAGTAACAGAAAACTAATACACTCCCCAAAGAACCAAACATTTGTATGTCTGCTCTTTAGGTCAAGAGAGGGAGAATCCAGGTGTCTCTCAACTTGCCTTTCAATGACATTGGACTAAACATAATATGTACAAAAGATTACGTGTATTACTAGAGTGTATCCCTTCTCTTCCTATTTTTCCCAACTCCACTCCCTTTTGCAAAAAATAAACTTTTAGAACATTAGGGTAAGAGTCATGCAAGAAAAATATTTCTTTTTTTATATTACTTTTATTTATTTTTAAATAAAAGGGAAAGGAGGGAGAAGAGAAGGAGAGAAACATCACTGTGTGGCTGCCTCCCATGTGCTCCCCACTGGGGACCTGGCCTGTAACCCAGGGACGTGCCCTGACTGGGAATTGAACCAGTGACCCTTTGATTCACAGGTCAGCCCTCAATCCACTGAACCACACCAGCCAGGGTGAAAGAAAAATATTTCTCACTGCTGATGGACAAAGGTGGACAAAACAAATAAATCAACCAACCACATGGGGCCTCTGAAGCTTCAGTGTGAATACCTAAAACATCTTATTTCAGACACATAACCTTACCTTTCCTGACCTCCCAGAGCTCTTGCTGATTCTAGGGCATGTTTGGAGTCTTCATTATATCCAGAGCTCATATTAAGTGGCTGTACCTGTAGATCCTACCAGTTATGGATACTATTATTTCTTCTTATTGGTCAGTGCCCATGCTGAAGCAGCCATTAAATATTATCACCCTGATTATACCCAAGTTTGTTATATATTTATATGCATTATTCTCTAATGCAAGAATACCTGTGCTTATTCTAACCTGTTTGCAATTTTTTTGTACACTCATCCCATTAAGAGTTGGAATCTAAATTCCTCTCCTCTCGATTATGGGCGAGCCTCAGGGACTCACTACCAAACACATAGTGCAGTGAAAATGACACCACATGACATCCAGTGCTAGGTAGTTAAAGGCAATTCAATCCCCACCCCCCGTGTGGCCACGCTCCCCCTCTCTTTCTTAGAAAACTTGCTCTTTGAAGTTTCTTGCTCAATCAGCATGCTATAAAGAAGCCCAGTGCCCACAGAGAGCTATAGAAGTCCTTCCAGCCAACAGTCAGCATTAACCACTAGACCTGAGAAAGGAAGCCTCCCACATGACTCCAGTCTCAGTCACTACCTGACTGAGACTACATGAAAGACCACGAGCAAGAACCACCTGGCTGAGCCTAGTGACCTGCAGGGCCACGAGAGAGAACAAACAATTACTGTGACTTAAACCCTCTAAATTTTAGGGTGGCTTGTTGTACAGCAGCAGATAACTGAAACACTGAAAGGTTGCCTGCCCACAGACTAAGTGCTACCCAATAGGCTGAATTTTCCCGTAAAAATGTTTCATTTGCCCAACACAATGGTTTTAAAAGATACTGAACTGAACTTTTGGCCAAGATGGAGGCATAGGTAGACACACTGTTCCTCCTCGCACAACCAAAGGACAACAACAATTAAAAAAAAAAAAAACCAGAACTGACAGAAAACCAAACTGTATGGAAGCCCAACAACCAAGGAGTTAAAGAAGACACGTTCATCCAGACCGGTAAGTGGGGTGGAGCTGGGCAGCTGAGCAGAGAGGGCTGGCAGCAAGACTATGGCTGGCGGACCCAGCAAGGCCGCAGCTGGTGGAGCGGTCAGTCCCACATTCGCGTGTGGATAAAGGAACAGCTGGGGAGTGAAACAGACCACACAGCCCAGGGTTCCTGTTTGGGGAAATAAAGCCTCAAACCACCAATTGAAACACCTGTGGGGGTTGAGGCAGCAGCGGGAGGAACTCCCAGGCTCACAGGAGAGTTCGTTGGAGAGACCAACAGTGTCCCAGGATGTACACAAGCCCACCCACCCCGGAATCAGCACAGAGGGGCCAAATTTGCTTGTGGGTAGCGGAGGAAGTGACTGAAAGCCAGCAGAGCACAGCAAGTGCTATTCTTCCCTCTCAGACCCCTTCCCCACAAACAGCATCACAACACAACGATGTGGGTTGTCCGCCCTGGTAAACACCTAAGGCTCTGCCCCTTATAGTAACAGGCACACTGAGAAAAAAAAATGGCCCAAATGAAAGAACAGATCAAAGCTCCAGAAAAAAGACAACTAAGCGACGAAGAGATAGCCAAACTATCAGAGGCACAGTTCAAAACACTGGTAATCAGGATGCTCACAGAATTGGTTGAATTTGGTCCCAAATTAGATGAAAAAATGAAGGCTATTCTAAGTGAAATAAAGGAAAATGTACAGAGAACCAATAGTGATGGGAAGGAAACTGGGACTCAAATCAACAGTGTGGACCAGAAGGAAGAAAGAAACATTCAACCAGAAAAGAATGAAGAAACGAGAATTCAAAAAAAGGAGGAGAGGCTTAGGAACCTCCAGGACATCCTTAAAGGTTCCAACATCCGAATTATAGGGGTGCCAGAAGGAGAAGTGGAAGAGCAAGAAATTGAACACTTACTTGAACAAGTAATGAAGGAGAACTTTCCTGATCTGACAAATGAAATGGACTTCCAGGAAGTCCTGGAAGCTTAGAGAGTCCCAAAGAAGTTGGACCCAAAGAGGAACACACCAAGGCACATGATAATGACATTACCCAAGATTAAGAATAAGGAGAGAATCTTAAAAGCAGCAAGAGAAAAGGAGACAGTAACCTACAAAGGAATT
>PVJI01027260.1:0-17896 GCA_004026765.1 Micronycteris hirsuta
TCTCTTTCTCCCTCCCCTTTCCTCTCTCTAAAAAATAAATAAAACCTTAAAAAAAAACAGCCAGAGAGAATAACATACATTTTATACAGAGAAACAAATATAAGAATGACTGTACACTTCTCTTAAGAAACAATGCAGTTGAGAAGTCAGTGGAGCAATATCTTTAAATGAATGAAGGGAAAAACTGTTTACCTAAGATTCTATAGTCAGCAAAAATATCAGCAACAGAGTTTCAAAATAAATGAAGCAAAAACTGATAGAAGTACAGTGAGAAATAAATTCACAATTATAGTAAGTTTTCAGCATCTCAATAACTGATAGAACAAAATCATGAAGCCTATGAAATACTGAAACAACACTGTTATCAATGCAACCTAGTTCACACTTATAGAACACTCATCCAAAAAGCAGAATACTCATCCTGCCTCAAGGACACACAGAACATTTATCAAAATAGACCATAGTCTGGGCCATAAAACAAGTCTCAATATTTTAAAAGATTCGTTTATACAAGATATGTTCTATGACCACAATAAAATTAATAGTCAACAATAGAAAGATAATTGGAAAATGCCCCAATATTTGGAAACCAATCAACACACTTCTAAATAACTCATGGGTCAAAGAAGATATCAGAGAGAAATTATCACATGTGGTCTTTAATCTACATTTCAATTTAGTGAAATAAACTCACCCACTCAAAAGCTAATTTATTACATTTCTTCAAATCCCTTCTTTTTCTGTCCAATCATCATGCAGAAGGGATCTTGTCATGATATCTTTAAGGTTTAACATATGTGTTTTATTTCTGGAGATCTATTTTCTGTTCCTAGTGAGAAGTACTGTTTTATAGTGAGTCATCTTTGTAAATTGAGTTGCAGGAGACCGAAACCCAACTCAGACTAGCTGAAGTAAAAAGGATGATTTGTTAGAAGGATCCTGGAATAGCTCACAGAATTGAGGAATGCCGTGTACATTAGTTTCCTATTGCTGCTGTACCAAATTACCATAAACTCAGTGACTTAAAATAACACATATATATTATCTTTTTTTACATATATTATCTTACAGTTTTAGAGATCAGAAGTGAAAGAGTCTCCTGGGCTAATGTCACAGTGTCCCAGGCCCGTGTCTTATCTAGAGGCTGTAGGGGACAGTATGTTTTCTTGACTTTCCCAGCTTCTAGAGTCTGGCCACATTCCTCGGCTTGTGGCCCACTTCTATCTTCAAAGCCAGCAATGTTGGGCTGAGTCTCACACTATCTCGCTCAACCCACAATAATCTCCCCATCTCAAAATCAACTGATTAGAATACTTAAATCCATTTGGAAACTAAACTTCCTTTTGCCATGTAGGTAACATACTCACAGCTTCCAGGGACTAGGGGACAGATCTCTTTGCGGGCCATTATTCTGCCTGCCACACCACGTAGACTACTTGGAATTAGAAACGTGGCATGCAGTGTCATCTGTAATGAGGACAGGAAGCTTTGGGCAACTTCGCTGGAAAATGCATTTGATATCTTCAGGGTGTCTTTTTTTTTTTTTTTAAGAGTTTATTAGTGAAGAAGTGAGACAGGGAGTAGGCTACTCCACAGAGCAGCCTCCTCAGTGTGTCTTTAAAGCTGCAGAAAGAAGTTTATGAGCACTTTCAGATTCTTTTTAGGAGGACTCAAACAAAAGGCCCATTTATCCGAGGATTGTCTCATTATGAGCAAACTTAAGTTCTACAAAGACATGCAGAATACTCCCATGCTATTTCTTGTCCCTTTAAGATTTATGAGACCATGAAATTAGCCAGTTGGTACAAAAGCAATTATCAAATAAATGTGCTAGTGGAAGATCCACTCGACAGGAGCTTCAGTAGAGTCTCACAACAGCTGTGGTTTAAGGAAGCCTTCCCATCCCCACCGTCTTTCTTCTTCTGGGATCCTGAATCAGACAACAGAGAGCCAGGATAGCTTGCTTATCTTTCCAAGTAAAGATCTCACCTTCCAATTCCCACTTGTCCTTCCTTCCTTTCCATACCAAAGGGATTAGGAGGAGGTCTCCCACTCCTAGTTAGTATTCACAGGGTCATTCTAGCAATTGTAAATTTTCTTCTTTCCAAAGTAAACTGATGCTTAGCTTTCTAATTTCAAGACCAGTTCCTCTTATTCAGTGGTGACTCAGGTTTTTAGTCTTCCATCTCAGTTCAAGTTTTGTCATTATCTTTGATCTGCTCTTCTCAAGTGACCTTTGCCTACACTAAGCTTTATTCACTCCCTTCCATAGTTACCATCTTCCCCACCCCCCAGCCCGGATCTTGCTGTCACTGGGAAATGCTACCCCACTGGAATAATAGATTCCAACTCCCCATCTTCTGGACACAGCATTCTATTCTTCCAGCTCCCTCACTCACTATCCCAGCCCCTGTTTTAGTATAACTGCTATAATAAATTAAAATCTCAGTGTTTATATTAGCTAGCCATTGCCATCTAGCAAAACATCTTAAAAATTATTAGGTTAAAACAGCATTCATTATGAAGTACAGATCTGTGGGTCATCTGGAGTTTGGCTGATCTATACAGGGCTCATGACCATGACAGACAAATGAGTGCAATCAGAAGCACAAGTGATGTCTTAAGGCCTAGGCACACTGTCAGTCACTTCTGCTCACATGCAATTGGCCAAAGCACGTCACCTGGCCAAACCCAATGTCAAGAGGCTAGGAAGCACAAGGGGCCTTGACATAGTGTGGACATAGGAAGGATGGAAGCATTGGGGGCAATAATTCAATCAACCACAGTGGCTTAACACCATACAAGATTTTTCTCCCTCATTTCACAGTCCAGTGTGATCAGCAGGGAAACTCAGTCATTCAGTGACCCAGCTTCCTTCTATTGCGTGTCTCTCCCATCTCTTCTGGCTTTATCATTCTCTGCAATCAGCTGGCAAATATGGAAAGGAGACAAAGTGTGTAGGATCAGGATAGTAGGCTGACTAATGGCCCCCAAAGATATCTAACTCCTAAACTCCAGAATCTGTCAATGTTATCTTATACTGCAAAAGGTATTTTGCAGATATAATTAAGTTAAGGATTTTGAGATGGATTATCTGGGTGGGCTCTATCTGTAATCACCAGAGTTGTCAAATAAGAGAGAGGCAAGAAGATCAGAGGAGGAAGTAAATAGGAGATGTGAAGATCAAAGACAGTAGAGAGATGTGAGGAAGGGGTCATGAACCAAGGAATGCAGTGACCTCCAGAAGTGAAAAAAAGGCAAGGACATGGATTCCCCACTAGAGTGTCCAGAACAACCAGCCTTCTAACACCTTGACTGATGGCTTCTAGAAGTAAGAGAATAAATTGTGTTGTTCTGAGGGACTAGTTCGTGGTCATTTGTTACAGAAGCAATAGGAAACTAATACAATTATATCAGAGGTTTTTCATGTGCACATCGAACGGGTAAAGCCAGAACCATTTGCTATTGTGGCACCATTTGCTGAGCAGGCCTGTGACCTTGTTAAACATGACTCACATTTAACTCTTCTGAGCTTATGTTCCCAGGACTGGAAATTCCTGGAAGCAAGAACAGAACTAACTGTTCTCTGCAGCCACAGGTGGAAGATAACTTTGGAACAAACTGCAGCCTCTGTTACAAGGCCCCCAACAGCCCAGAGGTCACACAATAGCAATTCCCCATTCTTCTTTAATTCAATTATAATCCAAGAAAAGGTCAAAGCCTCCACCCCTTAATGCTGGAGTATCTCTCCATACCACGTCCCTCTCCTTTCTTGGAGAGCAAATAAAAACTTGATTCTCTACACTTTGTTCTCTTTGTGAATTCCTTCACAGCTTGCATCACCAACCACCCTAACACATTATTTTAACTCACATTGATGGGGGACTCAAAAGTTGGAAAATTTTAGTTTAGGTCATAGTTAATAAACTTAGTAATCCATGCATGTAAAAAGCTATTGTTCCAGGAACTGAAGGTATGACCCTCCCTGACTCCAGGAGACCTTAAGCAGTGTGTCACTTCTGTGCGTCAGGAGGACCGCAAGCAGTCAAGATGGTATCTGAATCATTGTGCTCCAGGTGACATGCCCACCTTCCAGGACAGGAATGCTGCAGTTTTTTAATCCAATTAACTTTTCCCTGAATTCCAAACCACATACCTACACTTTGTTCTCTTTACAAAAGGGGTCATTTTAAAATGGAATTTAACCATTGATGAACTCCTTTAACTTGACCTTATCTGGGAAGCAATTAATCTGTCCTCCCATTCTAAATGATAACTTTGCCGGATAAAGTAATCTTGGATGTAAGTCCTTGCCTTTCATGAGTTGGAACCAATTCTGTGAGCATCCTGATTACCAGTGTTTTGAACTGTGCATCTGGTAGGTTGGCTATCTCTTCAGAATTTGTTGAATTTGGTCAAAAATTAGATGAAAAAATGAAGGATACACTAAATGAAATGAGGGGAAATGTTTAGGGAACCCATAGGGATGGGAAGGAAACTGGGACTCAAATCAATGGCGTGAACCAGAAGGAGAAATAAACATTCAACCAGAAAAAAAATGAGGAAACAAAAACTGAAAAAAATGAGGAGAGCCTTAGGAACCTCCAGGACATCTTTAAACATCCCAACATCCAAATTATAGGGGTGACAGAAGGAGAAGAGGAAGACCAAGGGATTAAAAACTTATTTGAACAAATAATGAAAGAGAACTTCCCCAATCTGGCAAAGGAAATAGACTTCCAGGAAGTCCAGGAAGCTCAGAGAGTCCCAAAGAAGTTGGACCCAAAGAGGAACACACCAAGGCATATCATAATGACATTACCCAAGATTAAAAATAAGGAGGGAATCTTCCCTGGCTGGTGTAGCTCAGTGGATTGAGTGTGGGCTGGGAACCAGATGGTCCCGGTTCGATTCCCGGTCAGGGCACATGCCTGGGTTCTGGGCCAGGTCCCCTGTGAGGGCCATGTGAGAGGCAACCATACATTGCTGTTTCTCTCCCTCTCTGTCTCCCTCCCTTCTCCTCTCTCTAAAAAATTAATAAATAAAATCTTAAAAAAAATGAGAGAATCTTAAAAGCAGCAAGAGAAAATCGGACAGTTACCCACAAAGGAGTTCTCATAAGACTGTCAGCTGATTTCTCAAAAGAGACCTTATAGGCAAGAAGGGACTGAAGAGAAGTTTACCAAATCATGAAAGGCAAGGACCTACATCCAAGATTACTCTATCCAGCAAAACTTTCATTTAGAATGGAAGGGCAGATAAAGTGCCTCCCAGATAAGGTCAAGTTCAAAGAGTTCATCATCACCCAGCCTTTATTATCTGAAATGTTAAAGGGATTTATATAAGATATGGAGGGTTATCAACAGGGGAGTGGGAGGGGGAGAGAGGGGATAAAGTTACAGAGAATAAGTAGCATAAATGGTAGGTAGAAAACAGACGGGGGAGGTTAAGAATAGTATAGGAAATGTAGAAGCCAAAGAACTTATGTGTATGACCCATGGACAAAAACTAAAGGGTAGGGAATGGGGGCATGTATTCGGGGTGGAGGGGAAGAAAGGAGGGGAAATGGGACAACTGTAATAGCTTAATCAATAAAATATAATTCAAAAAAAATAAATAAATTTAAAAAATGAAATTTAAGATGGTCTGTTAGGATGCAAATCTGCCTTCTTCTCAGATCGCTGGACATCTGAATAAAGCGCCCATAAAGATTCAATGCCTGTCTCTGCTTATTGGATCTGGTAGGTGACAGGCAGCACGAACACTGGCTTTTCCGGTTTCAGCGTCCCATTGAACATAGTCATATATCCACTCCTAGCTCTGTGGTGTCCGGGGAAAGCAGTCTCTCTACATTCTCCAGGAAAAAACGGCTGACAGGGAGCAATTGGTGACTGTCTGGTCAGTCTCCTTACAGCTCTTCATGGAAACTTCCAAACCATGGATCCCAGCAGCCAAACGGAACATCGTTTAGCACCCCAAGAGCACCATGCTCCTTCCCTACACCAGGCCTTGACTATTACTGCCTTCTCAGCTTTGCAGTGACTCCTGTGGCAGATGGTGATACTTTTTACCAAATTTCTGAGACCTTTCAGTACCAAGTTTGTATAAGGTCCCCGTTCAGTTAAATGCAGGAGGGGAAAAAGAAATATCTTTAATAATTTAGAATTTAGTGTGCTGCCAAGAGGCCTTTAAAATGAAGATACACATGTTCTGACTTCAGAAACTGAAAGGCAAAGGCAATTGTGTAAATAGCAAGGTCAGAGAAGTAACTAAAAAGTGTGGTTGTAGAATATAAAAGAGTAAATAATTCAGTACATTTTCTGAATCAAAAAAGCACAAAGAAAGCTCAAGAGGTCATTTGGCGCAACTCTGTACTTCTGAGAAGGCCCAGACTGAATCCACCCTGGACTGGCAGGGAGGAGGTCAGGAGGAATGAAGTTAGGAAGGCGGCGTAGGGAGTATGATCCGTTCTGTTCCAAGATCTGTAGGCATGGAGAAGGTTGTGTAGACTTTTTCAAAGCTTTGTCTGAGTCCCCAAAACATCTCTGCATAGCCAACACACTCAATACCAATATCTGTTGGGTGCCTTACACCTGGAAAACCTGCTGCCTTCTGACTTTGAGGAAGAGGTTGGGGAAACTTCTGGGCCTCAATCATATCCCAAGGAAAACTAAACCTCAAGACTTCTGTCTGCCTTACTGGGCTGTACTGCTAAGTTAGCAGTTGGCAGCGCTCTGGAAGACTGGTCTCAGAATCCTAAAACTGAGCATGAACCAGTAGGTCTCCCCACCGTCAGCACGTGCCTCAGCACATCTGATGCCCTGATGCCCTCCGCACCGAAATGTTGAAGAGAGGAAATCAAGATCCATGTGTCTATCCGTGCCCCTCTTCTCTAGCCTCCCCTTCTCTGCACAGTCCATCAGGCCAGAAGGAGCGAGCCCTACTGTCTCCCTCTCCACTCCAGCCTCATGACAAGGTATTAGAGGCAGGCATTTCTTGTTTACACTGTCAGGGGAGCTCTAACTTCCATGTTCTTACTACTCCACCATCCAAGTGTCCTGCAAACAAGGGCAAATGACTGCTCTCTCTTGCTCTGGAACAGTAAACTTCTAGACTCAGGCCAGAGATGGAGCGCCAGGGAACACAATTTAGGGACGTATTTATATTCAGTGTTTTAATATTTTTAAAATATACTTTATTGATTATACTATTACAACTGTTCCATTTCTTTTCTCCCCTTTATTTAAATCCCTCTGCCTTGCACCAACCCCCACCAGCATTCTCCCACCTTAGTTCACGTCCATGGGTTGTACATATAAGTTCTGTGGCTTCTCCATTTCCCATACTATTCTTAATCTCCTCTTGTGTATTTGGTACCTACCATTTATACTTCTTATTCTCTGTACCTTTTCCCCCCTTTTCTCCCTACCCCTCCCCGCTGATAATCCTCCATGTGACTTCCATTTCTGTGATTCTGTTCCTATTATAGTTGCTTGCTTAGTTCATTTTTGTTTTTAGGTTCAGTTGTTGATAGTTTGTTGCCATTTTACTGTTCATATTTTTGATCATCTTCTTTTTCTTAGATAAGTCTCTTTAATATTTCATATAATAAGGGCTTGGTGATGATGAACTCCTTTAACTTGACCTTATCTGGGAAGCAATTGATCTGTCCTCCCATTCTAAACGATAACTTTGCTGGATAGAGTAATCTGGATGTAGGTCCTTGCCTTTCATGAGTTGGAATACTTCTTTGCAGCCCCTTCTTGCCTGCAATGTTTCTTTTGAGAAATCAGCTGATAGCCTTATGGGAACTCCTTTGTAGGTAACTGTCTCCTTTTCTCTTGCTGCTTTTAAGGTTCTCTCCTTATCTTTAATCTTGGGTAATGTATGATGTGCCTTAGTGTATGCTTCCTTGGGTCCAACTTCTTTGGGACTCTCTGAGCTTCCTGGACTTCCTGGAAGTCTATTTCCTTTGCCAGGCAGGGGAATTTCTCCTTCATTCTTTTTACAAATAAGTTTTTCATTTCTCGCTCTTCCTCTTCTCCTTCTGGCATCCCTACGATTCACATGTTGGAATGTTTAAAGTTGCCCCAGAGTTCCCTAAGCCTCTCCTCATTTTTTTGAATTCTTGTTTCTTCATTATTTTCTGGTTGAATGTTTATTTCTTCCTTCTGGTCCACATTGTTAATTTGAGTCCCTTTTTCCTTCCCATCACTATTGGTTCCCCGTACATTTTCCTTTATTTCACTTTGTATAACCTTCACTTTTTCTTCTATTTTTGTGACCATACTCAACCATTTATGTGAGCGTCTTGATTACCAGTGTTTTGAACTGTGCATCTGATAGGTTGGCTATCTCTTCGTCATTTAGTTCTATTTTTGTAGCTTTGAACTGTTCTTCATATGGGCCATATTTCTTTGTCTTGGTGCACACATTATGTGTTAAGGGGCAGAGACTTAGGTATTTGCCAGGACAGGGCAACCCACAAGGCTACACCATGGTGCTGTATGTGGGGGAGGGGTCTGAGAGGGAACAATGCTGCTTGCTCACCTCTCTGCTGGCTTTCAGTCACTTGCAAGCAAATTGAACCCATCTGGTGCTGATTCCCGGGTGGGTGGGTTTGTGTACATTCTACAACCCTGTGGGTCTCTCCAACAAACTCTCCTGTGAAGCTGGGAGTTTCTCCCAGCTCTGTCACAACCTTCACAGATTTTTCCAGTGAGAAGTTTTGAGGCTTTATTTCCCCTGACTGGAACTCTGGGTTGTTCGGTCTGTCTCGCTTCCCAGTTGTTGCTCCCGGTTTATCCACATGGAAATGTGGGACTGCCTGCTATGCCAGCCACTGCCTCGCCTGGTCCACCAGCCACCACCTTGCTGTGAGTCTTCTTCTCTGCCCCTCCTTCCAGTCTGGGTAAATGTTTCTTCTTTAACTCCTTGGTTGTTGGACTTCCATTCAGTTCAATTTTCTGGCAATCCTGGCTATTTTTTTGTTTTTTAATTTGTCGCTGTCCTTCTTTTGGTTGTGTGAGGAGGCAAAGTGTATCTACCTATGCCTCCATCTTGGCTGGAAGTCTCAGGGTTTTAATATTTACAAAACATTTTATTTCACTAAGTAGCAAAACCTGAATTCAAATAAAGTTCTGTCTGACTAAAGTCTTTGCACTTGAAGAAGTCATTCTTTAACTTTCCTGTTCAAGGTCAGCCTTGCTTCATAATATATTCCCCAGCTTTAAAATTTCATTTATTGCAATTTAATTAAAACTTTTTGAGGATACATTAAAGACTCCTTTCTATATTCCTGCTCTGGTAGAATTAACTCAGCTCTCAAGAAAATTTACATTCTTTGGGGCTTTTCCTGGCCCTGGTCTTCAACTTGAAAACTTTCCATAGTAAAGTAAATGAACTGTCTTAGAATCCTTTTTTAAAATTAATTAATTAACTTAGTTTTAGACCATGGAGAAGGGAGGGAGAAAGAGAGGGAGAGTAAGTCGATCAGTTACCTCTAGTTCATGCCCTGACCTGGGGCTGAACCCGCAACTCAGGCATGTGTCCTGACTGGGAATCAAATCCAAAAACTTTTTTTTTTTTAAAGATTTTATTTATTTTTAGACATAAGGGAACAGAGGGAGAGAGAGAAGGAGAGAAACATCAATGTGTGGTTGCCTCTCACGTGGCCCCCACTGGGGACCTGGCCTGCAACCCAGGCATGTGCCCTGACTGGGAATCGAACTGGCGACCCTTTGGTTCCCAGCCCCCACTCAATCCACTGAGCTACACCAGCCAGGGCTCCAAACCCAAAAACTTTTGCTTTGAGTATGATGCTTAACCCACTGAGCCACACTGGTCAGGGCCCTCCTTGAATCTCTTACTTTGGTTGTGACATCTGTTTCCTATTAGAATCCTGACTGATAGGAAGTACCACATTTTGCCGGGTATAATGTGCTCCCATGTACAATGTGCACCCAGGTTTTTGGCCAAACTTTCAGGAAAAAAACTTTCATTTTAATTTTTTTTTGCCAATTTTATATGTATTTTTTAAATTATATTTTATAGATTACGCTATTACAGTTTTCCTGATTTTTCCCTCTTTGCTCCCTTCCCACTCCCTCAGGCAATCCTCTCACCCTTTTCATGTCCATGAGTTGTGTGTGTAAATTCTGTGGCTACTCCTTTTCCTATACTGTACTCCACATCGCCACAGCTATTCTGTAACTACCTATTTGTACTCCTTAATCCCCTTACCCCTCACCCACTCTACCACAGGACCCCTCCCATCTCTTTGAAACTAGAAAAGCCAGTGTTCATACCGCCCGTCACCTACCAGACCCAATAAGCAGAGACAGGGATTGAATCTTTACGGGCGTTTTAATCAGGTGGCCGGCGATCTGAGACGACAGCAGGTTTGTACCCTAACAGATCATCCTACATTTCCTTTCAAGCCAGCCTTTTTATAACAGAGAACAAAGTGTGGTGAGGGGGTTGGAATTCAGGGATAATTAGATTTAAAAAAAAACTGCAGCATTCTCACTCTGGTGGTCAGCTGTGCCCCGGGTGGTCATCTGTCTCTTCCTGGATCACAATGGCTCCCAGTCCCACCTTGATTGCTTATAGTCTTTTGTGGAACACAATGGTCAATCACTGTGGTCTCCTGGAGTCAAGGTAGGCCATGCCTGCAGTTCCTGAAACGATATCTTTTCACATGTTTTAACTACTAGGCTTATTAACTATTACCTTAAACTAAAATTTTCCAACTCTTGAGTTCCCCATCATCTTTATCTTTAACCTTTGGCATTTTAATTATGATGTGATGTGGAGTGGGCCTCTTTGCATCCATCTTGTTTGGGACTCTCTGTGCTTCCAGGACTCGCATGTCTATCTCCTTCACTAAATCAGGGAAGTTTTCTTTCATTATTTTTTCAAGTAGATTTCCAATTTCTTGCTCTTTTCTTCTTCTGGCACCCTTCTGAAGCAAATGTTGGATTGCTTAAAGTTGTTTCACAGGCTGCTTACACTATCCCTGATTTTTTGGATTCTGTTCTCTTCTTCTTGTTCTGATTGGTTGGTTTTTGCTTCCTTGTGTTCCAAATCATTGATTTGAGTCTTGTCTTCTTCCACTCTACTGTTTTTTCCCTGTAAATTGTTCTTTATTTCAATTAGTGTATCCTTTGTTTCTGATTGGATCTTTTTAATGGTCTTGAGGTCCTCACTAAGTACCCTGAGCATCCTTATAAACAGCATTTTGAACTCTGCTTCTGATAGGTTGCTTATCTCCATTTCGTTTAGCTCTTTTTCTGGAGTTTTGATCTGTCCTTTTCATTTGGGCCGTGTTTCTTTGTCTCTTCATTTTGACAGCCTCCCTGTGTTTGTTTCTGTGTATTAGATACAGCTGCTTTGACTCTGTATCTTGGTAGTGTGGCCTAATATAGTAGGTGTCCTACAGGGTCCAATAGCCCAGCCTCCCCTATTACCCAAGCTGTGTATTCAAGGTGCACCCTTCATGTGGGCTGAGTACACCCTCCTCTTGTACTTGAGCCTTGGTTGCTGTTGGCAGATCAAAGGGAGGGATTTACCCAGGCCAGTCAGCTGCAAGGATTGGCTTTGACCACTTACCACTACCTTCCACCCTCCATGGAGGATCAGCTGTACAGAAGCAGAGCGGTGGTGCTCCCACCTCGTCTTTAGATGTCCACTGGGTGCACTGGCCTTGAGGTTTCCCAGGTGGTACAAGCCAAGGTCAGCCCCAACCTGTGTTTTGCTCAGGGTCACCCTGTCTGAGTGATAAAGCAATCTGAGATAGCTGCTTCTTGAGCTGGGTTTGGAGATTTCAAGGCGAAGCCAAGCTGTGAATCTAGGCTGCTAGTTTCTGGCTTGGGGCTCACTGAGGCCAGCTGCTGCTTGTTTGATAGGATTTAGGAAGTTGTGAAGCATGAGACATTCATATGGAAAAGCAGTTTGGGTGGGCCCATAAGTTGGGTGGGACAGAGTCTCTGTGGATCTCCAAGGACAGTCAAAGGTCAAACAGTGTTAGTCAGGTTGATGGAATCTTAGATATAGCACCAATCTGCTGTCTCTGTGGAGGAAGGACCCAGAAAAAGGACAATGGCCTCTGCTCACCTTGACGCCAGATACCTCAGCCTCATCCTTGCATACCACTGGTGCCCATCAAGCCACCTTTCCAGTGCCAGTGCCCAGAGGGAGTGAGTCTGTGTAGGTGAGTCCACGTGTGGGTTCTTTAAGAGGAACTGCTTGGGGCTCCAGAAATTTCTTCCACTGACTCAGTCCCCTCTGGTTTTGCAGTTAAAAGGTGTGGGGACTTATCTTACTGGCACTGGAACCCTGGGCTGAGGGGCTTGTTGTAAGGCTGGGACTCCTTGCTCCTGAGCTGTCCCTCCTGGATATTTATCCACCACACATGGATGTGGGACCAGCCCTTTCTGTGTCTGCATCCCTCCTAACAGTCTGGATGGATGTGGTTTCTTTAATTCCATAGTTGTCAGACTTCCATTCAACTTGCTTTTGTTGGTTCTGAGCAATTATTGTTCTATATTTTAGTTGTAATTTAGCTGTGGTTGTGTGAAGAAGCGAGCCATGTCTGCCTCTGCCACCATCTTGAGCAGAAGTCTCGTTTTAATGTTTTAATTCAAGTTTTTATCTATTTATATTTAGAAAGAGAACTGATTATTGTATTCAGTGTATAATTTTGCATATGGCTATTGTTATTACTTTCTAAAGTTACACTTTTAACTCATAAGCATAAATAAAAGAATTAAGAGCCCTGGCTGGTGTAGCTCAGTGGATTGAGCACGGGCTGGGAACCAAAGGGTCCCGGTTTGATTCCCAGTCAGGGCACATGCCTGGGTTGCGGGCCAGGTCCCCAGTGAGGGCCATGTGAGAGGCAACCATACATTGCTGTTTCTCCCTCTCTTTCTCCCTCCCTTCTCCTCTCTCTAAAAAATAAATAAGTAAAATATAAAAAATAAAGGCAGGGTGGCCTCAGGCAAAACACAAATGGGGGCTATTAAAAATAAATAAAAGAATTAAAAACATTTATGTAGATATGGAATTAGTACTACCCATACATAATGCACATCCTTATTTTTCCCTCAAAAATTTGGACAAACAAGTGTGCATTATACACGCCAAAATGCAGTATGCAACTCAACTGCTTGAACTCAGGTAGCGGATGGCTAGCTGAGCTGTCTGCCCTCCATTATGCAGAGTCATTGCCACCTAGCCCAGGGATTACTGTCATTGCCCAGACCTCCTAGGTTCAACACAGGCCATGTGACTGAATGTGGGCAGAGATGTTCCTGCCAACAGGTCTGGACCACAAAAACTTCTCAACTCAATTTTGGTGTTCTCTGTGTCCTTGTTTCTAGTAGTATCTGCGGCTCTAGGGCAGGCAGCCTTAATAATTTTGTGCTATGAATGCCTGAATCCCTTCTCAGTATTTTTTAAATAAACGTTTTATATTGGAATGAATTTAGAGAAGTTGTAAAGATGGTGTCTTAGTCCCTTTGAGCTGCTATAACAAGATATCACAGGCTGGGCAGTTTGTAAACAACACGTTTGTGTCTCATAGTTCTGGAGGTTGGGAAGTCTGAGATCAAGGCATGGGCAGATCAGGCATCTGGTGAGGGCCCACTTCCTCATAGACAGTTGTCTTCTTACTGTAACTGCACGTGAAAGGGTGAGGGATTTCTCCAGGGCCTCCTGTATAAGGACACTAATCCCAGTCATGGGAGGCACTGATCACATCCCAAAGAACCCACCCTCTAACACCATCACCTTAGGGGTTAGGACTTCAACACGGGACTGTTGGGAGACACATTCAGACCATTGCAATAGTAGAGAGAATTTCTATATACTCCCTACTCTGTTTCAGCTTCCTCTAATGTTGTCATCTTACATTACCATGGTACATTTGCTGAAACCCAAATTGGTATGTTACTATTAACTAAACTCCAGACTTTATTCAGATTTCATCAATTTTTCCACTAACCACCTTTTCCTATTCCAGGTTCTAGTCCAGCATGCCCCGTTGTGTCTCCTTGTTGTGTCTCCCCATCTCCTTCCATCCATGACAGTGTTTCAGTCTTTCCTGTTTTTATTTTTTCCATGACTTTGACAGATACTGTTCAGATATGTAGAATTCCAGAATAATGTTTTAAATGTATAAAATAGGATTATAAAGAAAACAAATCATATTGCAATATAGGTATTAGAATTTTAAAAATTGTGATACAAAAAATATATGTCTTTCATTAACACATTAAATAGCTAGATCTAGTGATGGGTCTAGTAATTACCTTAATTTTGAAATAGTGATGAATATAAACATAATTTGGAGATTCTGTAACCACCGTAGTATATAACATGAAAATGTCTGTGATTTCTCTTGGCAAAGTCCTGGGTACTGCTGTGGTTTATTGCCTAAGTAAATCCTAGAGAAAATAAAGTTGTAAATTTTTTTTCTCATCCAAGTGTACAGATTCTCTGTATCTGTCGCCTCTATGACTGCCCTGAAAGGGATATCAGAACCGCAAGATGGGAGGAAGCTGGCTCTGCCCCGTGTTATCTCCTGAATATCTGCATACAGCAGTGACTGCACTCTCAAACCATCCCCTGCTGTCAGATATGGTTCTATAAGGAGAGGGTTTCAGAGTATTTCTCCACTGAATGTAATGTCTGAACGCTGCTTCAAACCCACTGCTAAACTGGAGAACTTTGTGTCTGTGGACACTCTTGGGCAGCTGGGGCTGAGCAATGGGATGAGAGAGACAAACAGAAGGGGGTGCCAGGGCCTTTGGCTGAGCTTCCAGGGTGAATTTCTAAGCCCTTTGCTCTGGGAGTTAGAAGGGTTCCCTGATTCTGAATGCTTCCTTTCTCAGGACTCCTACCGCAGAGGCTGAAGCCACTTCATAGGCTTCCTAAGGCTTAACCCCATTAGTCTTTTCAGGAAAAATTGTTCTCACCCCGGTACTCTTAGATCTTAAACAAAAGGAAAAATTACTCCTAGAAAGATTAAAGCAGTAGGGTGAAGCAGATTTTCCAAACAAGGCTTGGGGTTTGTAAACATTACTTATTCTCCTTTATGCAAACACGTAGATATCTTTTCAGAAAAGAATGCAGTGACCTTTTGGAATATCTTTCCTAAAGTCTCTGTGCGTAAGATCCTAAAAGGTTCACTCTCCCGCCCCAGAGCACACCCGCACCTTCACCCACCCCCTCCGTTCGCCCCCAGGCTCATTACCTTTGCCTTGTCTCTCCTGAACTCCAGGAGCGGTTCTAGTGCCTCTGTACTTGTTTCCTGAGCCTGTTTCTTCTACCACTCACTCCTGCTACCTCTGGGCCTTTCTAAATAAACTTTCTCTTACAAAAAAAGGCACTTCATCCCTTTTTCTTTAAATTGAGATATAATTCACATACCATAAAATTCATTCTTTTAAGGTGTACAATTCAGTAGTGTTTAGTATATTCACCATCTGCAACCATCATCACTATCTAATTCTAGAACACTTTCTCTCACCCTATAAGGAAACCACATGGCCATTAACAGCCACTCCCTTTCCCCCACCCCCCAAACCCTAGGAATCACCATCTACTTTTAGAGATGTATGTGTGTGAAGGGAGCATTTTCCATTTGTTTTCTTATCTTTCTCTGTAACACACATATCAATTAATATGTCATTTCAATAAATGGTGTAAGGAAAACAGGACAACCACATGCAAAAGAATGAAACTGGACCACTGTCTTACCCCACACAAAAATAACTGAAAATGGACGAAAGACTTGAAGTGAGACATGAAAGCATAAAATTCCTAGAAGAAAACAGGTGGTAAGCTCCTTGCCTTCATTCTCGGCCATGGTTTTTTTTGGATCTGACACCAAAAGCAAGGGAAACGAAAGCAAAAATAAATAAATGGGGCTATATCAATCTAAAATCCTGCTGCACAACAAAGCAAACCATCAACAATGAAAAGGCAACCTATTGAAAGGGAGAAAATATTTGCAAATCATGTATCTGATAAGGGGTTAATGTCCCAAATAGATAAAGAATTCACACAGCTCATAACAAAAAACCCCAAATAATTCAATTAAAAAATAAGCAGCAGATCTGAATAGACATTTTCCCAAAGAGGACATACAGATGACCAACAGAAGCAGAGAAGATGCTCAACATCACTAATCATCAGGGAAATGCAAAGCAAAATCAAGGTGAGATATAACGTCACACCTGTTAGAATGGTTATTTTAAAAAGCGTTGGCAACGATGTGCAGAAAAGGGAACAGTTGGGCACTGCTTGTGGAAATGTAAATTGGTACAGCCACTATGGAAGACAGTATGGAGATTCCTTTAAAAATTAACAATAGAACTATCATACGATCAAGCAATCCCACTTCTGTGCACTGTGAATAGAGGGAGTATCCAAAAATGATTAGAAGTTGCTAAGTTTTTGTTTTTGGAGTTAATCAATTTTTTCTGGAGACATCTTGAGTCATCAGCATTCTTTGCACACCAGTACTGTAAAATATAATTTAGCTTCCAAAATAGAGAAAAAGTGGAAGTGAAAAAGCTTCACACACAAAAGAAAAAGGGGTGGAAAAAACCCTCAGAGAAGTAGTAGAATGTCTTATTTGGGGAAAGTGCATTTTTTATTCTGAAATTCTGCGTTAGAAATGTGCAAGAGGTAGAGAGGGGAGGAGCCAGATGATCTGATCCAAGTGCCTTCATTTGCAGCTGCACTTACAAGCAGGCTGAGTCTGGGCAGACTGCAGCGGTGGAGGGAAGCAAGAATGGGGTTTTTAAAGAAAAATTGAGGGGTTGTGGGGGAATAAGGGAAAGGTTAGTCTCTTGTTCTTCTGGTCTGTTGCCTCAGGGTTTCAGGATGTGAGTCAGGACCATGGGTTAGGTAAAGAGCAGGGCTGTTCCCAGGCGCAGGAAGGTCAGTCTGACCACCCGCCATAGTGGCTGGCGCCAGACGTCTCTTGTGCAAGATGGGAGAGAGTTTCAGTTGAGCCGGGGGCTATCAATCCAGTCAAGATAACCGAGTCATGAGCAGTCTGGCGGGGCAGAAAAGCTGGCCTGATCCTTTCATTCTTAACTAGAAAAACAAAAAGTTACATCTGCGTGGAGTCCAATAATTTAGTGAAGTTTGTTAAGACGCGGCTTCCATCTCATGTTGCACAAAGGTGTGTTCTTGAAAATCAAAGTTAAAATGTAATTTTTTGTAATTAGATATTTTAGATGTTTGAAAGTTTTCTGACTTTAAAAAAAATCAGAATGAGCCCTGGCTGGTCTGGCTTAGTGGATTGGGTGCCGGCCTGCGAACCTAAAGGTCGCCAGTTTGGTTCCCACTCAGGGCACATGCCTGGGTTGTAGGCCAGGTCCCCAGTTACAGGTGTGAGAGATGCAACCCAATTGATGCATCTCTCACACACTGATGTTTCTCTTCTCTTTCTCCCTCTCTCTAAAAATAGATAAATAAAATCTTTTTTAAAAAAGTGTGCTTTTAAAAAAATAAGGATGATCTCTGCATAGAATTCTTCTCACAGGTAATAGACAGTAGGGTTCTTAGCCTGATCCACTGAACTTAGAATGCAAATTAAGTCAGATATTTTATTTCAAATAATTATTTGAAAGATTTGAGTTCTTGTTACTTTCCTGTACAGCCTAAATCCTCATGTGAAATAATGGAATGTGACAAAAGATGAGAGAAAATATATCTAAATAGAGTTTGGTTTCATTTATCCTAAAACATTTTATATCTGGGCTTAGTGAGCTGGGGAATCTTAAATTTAAGCCCTTCTGACCACTTCCAAGAGTGATATTTCAGGCACTATCCCATATTCCCTCCAGGTTTTATGTAGTGTGCCTTCACCGCAGCTCTGTGA
>PVJI01027261.1:0-17933 GCA_004026765.1 Micronycteris hirsuta
CATTTAGAACATTTGCAAATCTCTTTATTATCTGGCATAATAGGAAACAGTTTGATTCTTATTATCTGCTACTGCATTCAATCTGTTGCAATATCACATACCACGCAGCCTCTGGAAAACACTACTGTACACTCATGAAAGAATGAAAATAGAAAAGGCAAATAATGTGTAGTATACATATAGTTTTGACCTCAAAATATACTGAAAAAGCTTTGGGGGCTCCTAGGAGTCCTAGGACCATACTTTAAGGCACTGCCATGAATAAATGAATATGGTTTATTCATTTCTTGGAATAGAAAAGCATTATTAAACAAGAAGTCATACTAAAATGAAAGCACAGACCTGATGCTAGACTACCTAGGTTGAAATCCCAATTCTCCTCTTTCTGGCTGTGTGACCACAGGCAAATTAGTAAAATGGTGATAATAAAATCTCTCACACAAAGCTATGAAAGAAATAAGCTAGTTAATAAATGTAAAGTGATCAGTATGGTTGAGTGCCCGCACAAAATAAGCACAAATATTTGTTAAATAAATATAAAATCAATCTAGGCATATGCACAAAGAACAAAGTCTAGCTTATTTCTACTACATTCCAATACAACAAGAAATTCCTAGTATTATGATAATCTGAAAACTACAACTCTGAATACTTCATACAAAAGTTTAGGGTCACCAAAATCCCTTTTAAAGGAAAATCACTCGTAAAATCTAATTGCTCAGAAACTCTTCTTGAAAAGAACCATATATACAATAAACATACAAAATTCGAAAAAAAATCAAATCCAAAAATTTCAAATCTCTAGAGAAATGTATATATAAAGCAGCTTAACTGGGAACATACTGAAACAGAACACAAAGTAACGGAAATGCCACTTCAGCCACCAAAAAGAACAGGAACAGCAAATACTAAAAGCCTTTAGTTGAAAATGTAACCCTACTTCTTCTCAGTAGGGCTCTAACCTCTTGCCAAGAAGCCTTTAAGTTTATTTTTCTTCTTTGATATTAAGGGAGAAATCATGGAATTAAGCACTTTGGAACAGAAGAGAAAAGAAGTGACTTTCTATGCATTATGGTGACATTTCATATCAAATATCAAAAAGACAATCAGGCTCAAAATAAACAATTTAAAGCAATTCTGACAATTAAAATGGATTATTTTTAACAATTAATGTAATTTTAAAATATCTAATGTTTTATCTAATGTAATTATACATTAATATTTTATCTATTAATTTTAAAATATCAAATATACAAATGATTCACAATCAAATGAGAACGAAAAAGTCAAGTCATATGAAGTTTCATTTTTTCACCCAGTACTCATAAATTCAAAGACACCTTTAAAAATGATTCAGATATATAAAATATATAGTAAATATAAAATGCATTGTTACAATAAAAAATAAATGTGAACTCTAATAGTATTTCTTTAAGTATATTTTATTGATTATGCTATTACAGTTGTCTCATTCTTTTTTCTTCCCTTTATTCCTCTTCCTCCAGTACCCCCATCCCATAAGCATTCCCCCCTCCCTTAGTTCATGTCCATAGATTGTACATACTAGTTCTTTGGCTTCCTCATTTCCTATATTATTCTTAACCTCCCCCTGCCTATTTTGTACTTACCATTTATGCTTCTTATTCCCTGTACCTTTCCCCCCATTTCCTCCCCCCGGCTGATAACCATCCATGTGATCTCCATTTCTGTGATTCTGTTCCTGATCTAGTTGTTTGCTTAGATTTTGTTTTCTTAGGATCGGTTGTTGATAGTTATGAGTTTGTTGTCATTTTACTGTTCATAGTTTTTGATCTTCTATTTCTTAGGTAAGTCCCTTTAACATTTCATATAATAAGGGCTTGGTGATGATGAACTCTTTTAACTTGATCTTATTTGGGAAGCACTTTATCTGCCCTTCCATTCTAAATGATAGTTTTGTTGGATAGAGTAACCTGGGTGTAGGTCCTTGCTTTTCATGACTTTGAATACTTCTTGCCAGTGCCTTCTTGCCTGCAAGGTTTCTTTTGAGAAATCAGCTAATAGTCTTATGGGAACTCCTTTGTAAGTAGCTGTTTCCTTTTCTCTTCCTCCTTTTAAGGTTCTCTCCTTATCTTTAATCTTTGGCAATTTAATTATGTTTCTTGGTGTTCCTGTTTGGGTCCAAGTTGTTTGTGACTATCTGAGCTTCCTGGACTTGTATGTCTTATTTCCTTTGCCACATAGGGGAAGTTTTCTTTCATTATTTTTTCAAGTAGGTTTTCAATTTCTTGCTCTTCCTCTACTCCTTCTGGCACCCTATGACTTGGATGTTGGAGTGTTTAAAGTTGTCCCACATGTTCCTCAGCCTCTCCTCTTTTTGAATTCTTGTTTCTTCATTCTGTTCCAGTTGGATGTGTAGTTCTTCCTTTTGTTTCAAATCATTGATTTGCATCCCAGTTTCCTTCCCTTCACTGTGGTTCCCTGTATATTTCTCTTAATTTCACTCTGCATAGCCTTCACTTATTCCCCTATTTGCGTCGGTACTCAATCATTTCTGTGAGCATCCTGATTACCAGTGTTTTGAAATCTGCATCTGATAGGTTTTCTATCTCCTCGTTGCTTAGTTCTTATTCTGGAGTTTTGATCTGTTTTGTCATTTGGACCATATTTCTTTGTGTCAGTGTACCTGTCACATTACTAGGGGCAGAGCCTTGGGTATTCGCCAGAATGGGCCAACCCACTTCATTATGTTGTGGCTCTGTATGAAAGGGAGGGGTAAGAGGGGGAACAATGCTGCTTGCTCAGCTCTAGCCCTGCTTTCAAGATACTGCAGTTTGTCCCATCGCCACAACCCCTACAGATTTTTACAGCCAGAGGTTCTGAGGCTTTAGCCAGCACTGGAACCCTAGTTTGTGCAGTCTGTCTCACTCCTAAGTTGTTTCTCCCAGTTCATCTTCATGTAATGTGGGATCACCCAGACCACCAAACGCTGCCTTGCCAGGCATCTTCTCTGCCCCAGCTGCCCATCTCTGCCCCTCCTACCAGTCTGCATGAATGTTTCTTATTTAACTCCTTGGTTGTTGGACTTCCATACAGTTCAATTTTCTGGCAGTTCTGGATGCTTTTTGTTTTTAAATTGATTGTTTCCTTCTTTTGGTTGTGCAAGGAGGCCAAGCTTATTTACCTACACCTAATCTTGGCTGGAACCCTCTTAATCTAATAGTATTTCTTAAAACAAGTCCACCAGTGAAGCCTAATTACTTCACAAAGATATTTTAGAATTTGCTAATTATAAATAAGGCAGGTACCAAATGGCTATGTCAGGTTCTCTTCAGAGTTTCTCTTTTAAAACACTTATTATTCAGGAACATAATTAGATATATCAAGGAGAAAAACACTTTATATTAATGGAATTCTACTATATACCTCAGGCATTTGACATCTGTCATTTGATGTAATCAAATCTTATCATTGACTCCACCTTCATCGGAGTCACCTTACTACCTTCATTGACTCCATTACCATTTTCTGTATTTCAGAACTATTAAAACCTAAGTGACAGAATAGGTCAAATAATGATAATATATATATCTTTCTCAAAGGCATCTTCTTGCAAATCAAATCCTGGTTACTGGATACTTACTTGACAATATACACACAAAGCAGCCACCGGATGTCCTTAAGATGTTAAAAATCAAGACATCTGCTTAAAAAGGTAATCACTTCAAGCACATTTCAATATTTTATATTTTCCTCTTTTTAATAAAGATGATATGTGTGATTATATTTTTATTTTTTAATCCTATTATGTTTTTTTCCATACATTTTCAATGGTTACACAAACCAGTAATTTAAATACAATTCGCCTTGTACATATTCAAGATTCACAAACTCTTACTTTTGAAAAACAGTTTCCACAATTAGGTAGGTCTAGATCCACACAAACACCTACTCTGTATCTACCATAGAGATATGATTATAATCTATAATAGATCAGGGGAGTCAAACTCATTTTCACTGGGGGCCACATCGGCCTCACAGTTGCCTTCAAAGGTCCAAATTAACCTTAGGACTGTATAAATGTAACTACTCCTTAACTAGGGGCAAGGAGTTCTGCACTGCTGCTGGGTAGAAACAAGGTGCTGGGCCGGATTTGGCCCACAGGACTTGTGTTTGCCACCTTTGTAATAGATGCTTAATAAGAATATGATTTTGTCACAGAGAATATAAGGCAGATTGTAGCTGGAATGACATCCCTGAATATTAACTGGGAAAAATAGTTAAAAAAAATGACGCCATTATAGCCATTAACATAAATGTTACATTCCAGTGAAACGTCACAATGTAAGTGCCCAAAGACAGTAAATTAAACAAGTATAAAGAAAATTAGTCATATAAAAAAATAAGACTAAAGGTTGTTAAATAAGAATTTTTTAAATTAAGAATTTATAAATTTAAAAATTGTGTTTGTCTATACTTTAATCATTATGGATGTTTTAAGCATTCTACATCTTCTTTAAATGGAGTTAGAGACTACTTTCTATACATACAGTTTGCCTCTCCCACAATTGAGAGGGTTAAATTAGAAAATGATTAATGAGTACCTAGCAAACCAAATTCCTTAAAATTTATGTTTGAACTCTTACGGGCTGCTGGTCTTCTACCTTGATTATGGCCACAAAAGCCCTGGACTTAAATGTAAATCATGTTCATTTTTACAAATATGTTTTGAGTTTGACAACTCTATTCACACTAGAGTCACACTAATTAATACTACTATCTATTGACACCTATGAGCAAAGCAAACAATCTTTCTTAAGCAAGTATAAGACCATTGTTAATAAAACAAGAACAGATTGCGTGACATCGTTGTAACCTGGCAGCCAAAGAAAGTGGACTGGAACACGCATGTGTGAACCATTACGACTTCACTGTACTAGTCAGTGGGAGCTAAGGACACTGTTGAGTGAACATGTGTACTGTGTGGCCACTGTGTTCAAAATGACTGAGCAAGTAGAGCAATGAATCTGCATCAAAGTTTGCATTAATAGCTTGAGCATTCCTCTGCAGAAACTACTCATGATTCAAAAGACCACAACTACGGGCAACTGGTGATTGGCAGCTTTATCATGACAACACACTTGCTCATGCATCACACCTGGTGCAGTTTTTTGGCAAAACATCAAATCACCCAGGTGGCTCAGCCCCCACAGAGCCCAGATTTGGCACCATGAGACTTCTGGCTTTTCCCAAATCTAAAATCACCTTTGAAAGGGAAGAGATTTCAGACCCTTCATGAGATTCAGGAAACTACAACAGGGCTGCTGATGGCAAGTGGGAAAACTGTGTGAGATCCCAAGGTGCCTACTTTGAAAGGGACTGAGATGTGACTGTCCTATGCACAATGTTTCTTGTATCTTCATCAATAAACGTCTCTCTTTTGCATAATACATGGCTGGATACTTTCTGGACAGACCTTGTAAAATATAGCATCAATTAAGCCCTTAATTCATCAATTATAATAATCATTTCCTAATAAGAAAGGTCTTAGGGAAGAACATAGAACTACAGCCACACTCTTAAGTCTTAGAGGGGAAAAGAAAAGCCCTAAGCATCTTTTTGTTAAAAACATTTAAAAAAATGAAATTATTAGAATTTAAAAAGAAAGAAAGAATGAAATAGTTTTCATTAGGTTCAACTAAGTAGGCAATAGTTTGGGCAAATATTAAGATGCAACAGAACTTAGCTTTCACTAGAAAGAAAACGTCCTGCAAGAGGAAAAATCATCCCTACATTAAAGCCTAAAATGCATGGTGTCAAGACCCAGAACTGTGATATCCTTTTCAATTTTCTCAAAGTACATCAAAGTGTGTATGGAAGGTGTTTAGAAAAACCACTCATTGGTCAGGCTAAAAGTTATTTCATTAGTGACAACTGGTTACAAATGCATTTTAAACAACATAGGAAAAATAATATCACTATATTTTAAAAACCTCACTGAGAAGAAGTAACAGTAGGGGATCCTTATTTATATGATTTTCTTAAAAAAATCAAACATTACCAGTAATACTCAAGTTCTAAATAAGTGGGAGTTTATAAACACCAGTGGTAGAGAAAAAGAACTACAAATGTGAGAGTACGCTACAAACTTAATCCCAGGTAGCATCTGCAGTAGCTTCTACAAGAGGAAAGGTTAACATTCATAAATCCTCAAGTATCTATCACCATCCTAACCTTACCTAGCCTATTTTCTGACCTTCTTAGCAATATATTTAAAGGAACTGCTAAATTTGAAGTTATGACAAAAAACCTTTATAAGAACCTTTTAAAGCTGTACCTATTCTTGTTATAATTTATTATTTTGAAAGGAAGAGGACAATACATAGTTCACAGTTACCAGTAACTTCTTCACATCCCCATCACTAAAAAGAAAAATAAAAAACAACAAAAGAATTAACACAGTGTTAGGGCACACCGTAAGGTTGGGTAGAGCAAGCCAAGTAGTCATTTGAAGAGATATAAACAGTACAAATATCTACTCCAAATATCAGATTATTAAAAAAAAAATCACTTAGTTTCACTGCTTTTTAATTAAATTAATTTGTGTATTAAAATGTCACCATTTAAATATAATCCGCATTCTCTACACAGGCAAGGACTGTAGTTAAAAAGCAGCCTGCATGACTTGTGCACCACAGAAAAGAACCAAGCAGTAATGATATATATATTTTTTACATTTCCAGCAAAGGAACCAGTCACAATGAATAATGGGTTTGTCTATAGCAATAACTTGTTTTAGCAGTACTTCATGAGCAAAGTATTCTTGGAAGAATTCACATTTTGTACATTTCTTTTTTAAGTTCAAGCCTTACAGCCAAAGTCCAAATAAGAAATCAAAATAGGACTCCGGTCACTGAATTTCCTTTCAGGACGTGCGCACTCTTACTTCGATCAGTAAAGCAAAAGTAACTCTCATGCAGGATTAAGTTAGTCAGGGTAGTAAAAAAGGAACTTCTTGTTGCACCTATTTCCCTATTTTGCCCTGAAAAGTTTCAGGTCAAAACTCCATTGAGTCAAAGCTTGAGTAATCCACTGAGCTTTGTACCTTGAGGTTAAGGAGTGGAAAGAAAAAGAAGGATATCACAGGTAGCTTCCAGGTTTGGAAAAAGTTGGGAGGAGTTAGGTCTAGTGGTTGTATGTAAGTTAGTGAATGGAGTTACACTCTGCCGTGTAAAAAAGGCTAGTCCCTCAAAAGATACCCAGCATAAAATTAAAACGAAGTCCAAGCTCAAGTATCATCAAACATTTTTCATCAGTTTTTAAAGACATGTATGTTATTTCTAGGTTTGACTATTAATCCATTTTGAATTCCAAAAGTCTATGCTTCATACTCAAGCCTCTAAATTCAAACTGCCAGGTTTAACAGTTCCAGGAATCGATACCAGTATTAGCAAATCTTTTCCCATATTCCCATTAGCGCGCACACACACACAGAGGCGGGGGAACGGGGCTTGCCTGACATTCACACTTTTATCCCAGTCCAAAAAAAAGGAAAATACAATGATTAAATTCCACCAGAGGCCATTAAAAATCCCAACTTTCCACAAAGCTTACCCTAAACCAAAAGGAATCCCTTTACTTCCACCTCAACGAAGAAAGTAGTCTGGGATAAAAGTCGGGTATTGAGCTTGGTGTTTAAAATAAAAGGAGACGGGAGAATTTAACTGAAACCACAGAGGCAAAGTAACACAAGTGTGGGCTGCAAAGGTGGAAGAGCAACGCAGGAAGGGACAGGATAAGAGGCTAGTGGAGCAAACGAAGTGGGAATCACTTGAAGGGAGGCAGCCCTCAGGGTTGCAGAGAAAAAGGGATCCGGGTTCAAGCCAGCAGGCGTTTACGGAAACCCGAAGAAGGCTAATGGGAAACAATGGGACGGTGAGACCGCGAGCAAGCGAGGAGACGCTCAGGAAAGGGCCAACTAGGGTGGGATGAAAGGGAAGGCTGCAGTGCATGGAGTAAGCAAGGAGGAGAGAGGCCAGGTGGGGAGGCACACTGGGGCTCCGCGGCGCACAGTCAGAGAAGCGAGGGTCCCCTAGAAACCCGGAGGGGAGTGGCTTGTCAGGGATTTTTAGACAGGGAACGGAAACCGCGAAGGCAGGTGTAATGGAAGCAAAATACAGCTCGAACGAGCTCAGGACCCGCCGTGCCAGACAAGACGCAGGGAGGGAAAGGGCAGCTAAAGGAGGGGTAAGAAAAGAGATGGAGAGAAAGATGTGGATCGCGGGGCAGCCGTCGGCTTCACTCACAGTCCAGGTGCTTTTTCTTGGGCCCCATGATCTCGTGGGTCGTGGCCTTGCATACTGTCTTGGATACGGCGGAGCCGGTGACACTGTGCTGGGCGGCGGTGATTCGGTCCGTCAAGCTCTGGCCGGACATCTCTGCGGCTTTTCCGCCACCCTTCCCGTTCCGCAGCCGGCGGGGACTGGGACCCCCAAGCGCCGGAGGACCCCCACCCCCCACCGCACCCCCTACCCTCACCGGCTCCTTCTCCGCCCGCCGGCCTGGGGCGGGGCTCAAGGCCGCGCGCTGCCACCCAGGCCGGAAAGAACCGCTTCGTGTCACCCGCGGGGTCAGGCACCGTGCCGGGCGCTCCCCTGCCCCCGCCTCACTTCAGCCCACCCCTTCCCTGGTCAGCTGGAGCCGGGCAGAGTAAGAGGAACAGGCAGCTGCAGGAAAATGGCGGCGCCAGGCTCCTCCTCGGAGCTTTCCGGGCTGCCCCGGATCACGTGACTCGAGCACCGCCCCTCCTCCTTCTCCCGCCCCTTTTCCTTCTCTTTCCTTTTAGGCGCCCGCCCTCCCTCGCTCAGCGAGGGAAGAGCGGGGCGGCGCCCGCTGGTAACGTGCTGGAACCCGCCCGGCGGGCGCAACTAGAGGGCAGCCCGAGGCGGGGGGGAGGGGGCGGGGAGTGCGCGGCCGGCCGCGTCACGTGATACTCTTTGCCAACAGGTCGCCGAAGGATGAGTCCGCTGGGGTCACAGAGAGGGGGCGGGGCGGGGGCGGGGCGTTGAGTTCGGTGCTCTGGGGGTCGGCCACTCCCCTTTCCCACCCCACTCCAAGATTGTCCTAGTGGCTAAGGTTGAAGCCAGTGTCTTGACAAAGAGGAGGTGCAGCTGCCTTCCTAGCACCCCGGAGGAAGGAGCTGTCAGACTTCTGGCTTCCCAGGCTTCCCTAGCATAATCAAGAATATGTTAAGGAACGCAACCCGCCCCCCGCACCCCACGAAGCCATCCTCCTGAGTAAGGAAAAGGAAATGGACTTCAGTGGGCTCATTTTCTGAGCCTGCCCCCAGGCCTCTCCCTGTTGTGGAACTATAGAAGCCTTCCCTGCTTACTAACAACTCCAGAACGGTTGGGGTTTTTTCCCCTTTTCTTGAGCAGCTTGGAAATGTCACCTGTTTTGTTTGTCTCTGAAAACTCGACACGTTGCTGCCTGTCTAAATTTAGATACTAACTAGCCACTATTCTTTCTCTAGGGCGTCAAACAGGACAGGAAACACATAGTTTCACTGGAATTTGGAAAAGGAAGAAGTAGGATGATGTCAACCAGAGATTAGCTTGAACCCTGTAAGGTTAACTGATGGCGGTGATTAAAGATCCAGACCATAGAAGGAAGTGAGAAGTCCCATTCAAAAACTGAGGCAATCACTACCTGCCATCTCCCCTGGTTTATTTAATTTTTCTCCCCTTTTCTCTTGTGTAAACCAGATTTTTCAGGGAAAGAAGACATTGACGATCTTGGAGACATTTTAGAGGAATTATTACATCCAATGAATCTTCTATGAGATACAGATCTATTTCACAAAGAGTTTTAAAATGTTACTAGGGCCCCACATTTAACCCAGGTTTTGGGGTGTTTTAAAATTTATATGAATGTTAAATTACTGCAACAGTCCTATGTAATCCTGCTGGTTTCAAATGAAATGCTAACATACTCAGAAAGTCTGTGTACACCATCTGCCAGCCCAATCTAGATACAGTTCTTCAATCTGGTGACTCTCAAAAAGAGGCAAAGCTAATAGATAGTTAACATTTTATGTATCATATCATGAATTTTGTGGTATCCTCCCATTCTCTTGTCCCTCCCCTTTTTTTTCCAGTATGGCTGTGAAATTCTGCAACACCATGAATTTGCCAAGAACATACAGTTCTTAAACCAGCAGGCTTCGTCTTAATCAAGCCAGCCCCAAATTTCACAAAACAGTAATGACTTCCTTCAGTGCATCTGCAGTCCATCTGCAGTTTGGTGTCCAGTGTGCTGCCCTGTTTCTTTCTAGCGGTGGAATTAATTAACCAATTCTCAAGACATGTCAGACATCCTTGCTACTCTTCTATGGATTCCACTGAATAGGTTACAATTGGACTGAGCCTCTCCACTGGTAAACCCTCTGATGAGGTCATCGTGAACATGGTGTTTAACTATCAGTAGCTAAATATTTCGTTCTTAGGGAAAATGCTGGTTGAATGAATGAATGAAAACATTTGAAATTCACCCATTTGGAAACACCAAACCTCTCATTTGATAAAATCTACCCACATGTTCACACTTACATCATGTCCATCCCATAACTGTCTGGAGCATCATGCTTATTTCAGTGCTTTATTAATTCTTTCACTGTATTTCAGAAATATGTACTGCGCACCTATTATGCATCAAGCATTATTCTAGGTGCTGAGTACTGTTCTAATGGTGAAGCCATCAATGCTTTGGGAATTAGTCAGTTCTTTTTTAAAAATTTTATTTACTGATTTTAGAGAAAGAGGAATGGGGAGAGAGAGATGGAGAGAAATATCAATTTGTTCCATTTATTTATGCATTCATTGGTTGATTCTTGTATGTGCCCTGACAGGGCATCAAACCTGCAACCTTGGCATATCAGGAGGATGCTTTAACCAGCTGAGGTTCCCAGCCAGGGCCCTAATCAGCTCTTAACTTTGACCACCAACTTGAAGCTTATTTGTTTTAATTATAAATGAACAGAACCAAAAAACAGAAGGAAAAATTTAAATAGCACATAATGTTTCCTAGGTACTAGAAATTAAAAAGTATGGTTCCCAAATTAAAATGGTGGGGGCCGAGGGGAACACAACAGTTTTTTGAATGCCTTCTATGTGTTAGGAACACTATGTACATAGAGTTTTTTCTTTAGTTTTCCCATTGCTATAACTCTAAAAAGTATTCTGCCTATTTAATATGAGGAAAAAGGTAAGTCTTAGACGTTAAGTCTTAGAACTCCCAGAACCCCAGAGATATTAAAGTGGCAGAAGCAAGATTTAAAAACGCATTTCTTTCTGATACTTTACCTAGACTCTTTAGGCAAGCCCTATAGCAACCACCAACATAGGTTACATTCATCCAACAAATATTTCTTGCCTGCAAACTCAAATACTAGGCATTGCTAGATGCTAAAATATGTGTGAGACAAACATGGTCTCTGTTCTCAAAGTTCTTACAATATTTTAATTGGCAACAGATGAGAAGAAAATATGCTGCACACCTGATGAACCTTTATAATGTCTCTGACTTAAAAGAAAGTGAGCAGGAAAAAGAATATGGTATAGAGGATTGACCAAAATTTTTATTCCTTATTACTTCACCCTTTACCCTTTCCCAATTTCAATGAGCCCACAGCTCCCTATCCCCACTCTTCTTAGACATTAGGGTTATCGAAATTATAATGTTTTGACATTCTTTTAGCTAAGTTAATATAAACACCTGGCAAAACCTTCCTCCCTCAACTTTCTATGTTTGTATTTCCTGATGCTGCCACATCAGTTAAAGATCATAATCTTATATAACCTTACCAAAAGGTCAGGACATATCTTTGAATGCCAGCTGAGCTCTCTTGCTAGAACCTCAAAGCAAGTACTCCACTTCCAACTGTGGGGTCCTTATTCAGGTTATTACTCACCTTGTGCTTAGCACATTACATGCACTATCTCAGTTAAACCCTAAAATTACTTCCAGACCTTAAGTGGCAGAGACCACTCTGTGTTCACCAAACTGTTTCCTTTTCTCCTGAGCGCACATTACATTTCCCAGCCTCCTTTGTAATGAATTGGGATCATGTGACTGACTTCTGTCCAATAGAATGTGGACAGAAATTATGAAAGCCATTTAAAGCTTGGCCCACAGAACCTGTAAAAACTCCTACACGTGGTGAACATTCTCCCCCCCCCCCTTTCTACCCACTGAATGAAGACTTCAAAGAATTCAGAGGATTTTAAAATCATGAAATGGAAGAACCCTGGGGCCCCAAATAAATCCTTGGAGGAATGCTGCCCAGAACTGCATGACCAGAAAAACTTGTACTGGATTTGACTTTTTTAAATCAAATTATGCCTCTTAAATTAGCTACCATGCTTAATAAACTTCTTTTCTCTCCATTTTACTGATGAAGAAATTGAGGCTTAAGAAAAGTGTAGTGCCATGCTTAAATTTGCTTAGCTATTAGGTGGGGAAGCTAGAAGGAGATCTCAGATCTGTCTGACTTTAGAGCCTAAGCTCTCATGGCTTAAGTGGTTCATGACACTAGTTCATGTACTTTTACCTTGTCATCAACTTCCATATGGCCTTTAGTACACACTGCTCCACCTAGCTTGCTGAAAAGAAATAATCAGAGTAACCTCCAAGTTCTTTCACATATATTTGGCTCTCTTGCTATCTTTAACACACTCTTACCACACTTTCCTTTCTTTCAGGAATTCCGCAATTTTCAACGTGACTTTTGATTTTATAATTGCAATGTGTATTTGGACCTTTTATACTTGTTTAGAGATGATATGTAGCCTAGCTGTTAAGTATAATCCATGCCTTAAAAGGGAATATTAATCAAATCTTAACTCTGAATCATCATTGAAAACTCTGTAATTATGAAGTAGAATAAAAGTAGGATACCACTTCCAGTCAAGATGGCAGGCTAGGCAGACATGGCTCTCCTCTTCGCACAACCACCACAAAATTACAACTAGAGTAAAGAACAACCATCACTCAGAACTGACAGAAATCAAGTTGAATGGAAGTCTGATAACTACAGAATTAACGAAACCATATCCATCCAAATTGAGCTGGCAGACTGGTGTCATATCTAAGATCCCATCAACCTGGCTAACACTATTTGACTCACCTTGGAGATCCCCAGAGACTCTACCCCACCCAACTTGGCTCACCCAAGCTGCTTTTTCATATGAATGGCTGATCTTGGCTCATGCTTCACAACTTCCTAAACCCTCTCAAACAAGAAGCAGCTGGGCTCAGTGAGCCCTAGGCGCAGAACTAGCAGCCTAGATTCATAGAAATCTCTAAACCCAGCACAAGTAGCAGCCATCTCATATTGTTTTATAACTCAGTCAGGGTGGCCCTGGACAAAACAGGTGAGCCTGATCTTGGCCTGTAACACTTGGGAAACCCCAGGACCAGCATACCCAGAGAACAGCTACAGACCACGTTGGAGCACCACTACCTGCCACTGCAAAGCTGATCCTCCACAGGGGCGAGGAGGTTGGTGGTAAGTGGTCACAGCCAATCCTTGCAGTTGACAGGCCTGAGTAAATCCCTCCCATTGATCTGCCAACAGCAACTAAAGCTCAACTACAAGAGGAGGGTGTACTCAGTCCACAAAAAGGGTGCACCTCAAGTACCCTGCTTAGGTGATAGGGGAGGCTATGTCACTGGACCCTATAGGACACCTACTACATTAGGCCACATTATCAAGACATGAAGTCAAAGCAGCTCTACCTAATACATAGAAACAAACACAGGGAGGCTGCCAAAATGAGAAGACAAAGAAACATGGCCCAAATGAAAGGACAGATCAAAACTCCATAAAAAGAGCTAAATGAAATGGAGGCAAGCAATCTATCAGATGCAGACTTCGAAACACTGGTTATTAGGATGCTCAAGGAACTTAGTGAGGATCTTAACAGCATAAAAAGATCCAGTCAGAAATGAAGGATACACTAATTGAAATAAAGAACAATTTACAGGGAAACAACAGTAGACTGGATGAAGCCAAGAATCAAATCAATGATTTGGAACATAGGAAGAAAAAAAAAAAACAATCAGAACAATAAGAAGAAAAGAGAAACCAAAAAATGAGGATAGCGTAAGCAGCCTCTGGGACAACTTTAAGCAATCCAACATTTGCTTCATAGGGGTACTGGAAGGAGATGAGAAAGAGCAAGAAATTGGAAGTCCATTGGAAAAAATAATGAAAGTAAAGTTCCCTAATTTGGTGAAAGAAATAGACATGCAAGTCCAGGAAGCACAGAGAGTCCCAAACGAGATGGACGCAAAGAGGCCCACCCTAAGATACATCATAATTAAAATGCCAAAGTTTAACGATAAAGAAATGGGAGGAGGGAGTGAGAGAATGGGTGAGAGATGAGGGTTAAGAAGTAACACGAGGTAGTTACAGAATAGCCATGGGGATGTAAAGTACCACATAGAAAAAGGAGTAGCTGCAGAATTTACACACATGGCACATGGACATGAACGAAGGTGTGGGATGGCCTGAGGGAGTGGGTGATGCTGGGTGGAAGGGAGCAAATGGGGGAAAATCAGGACAACTATCACAGCATAATCAATAAAATACAATTTTTTTAAAAAGTAGGATCCCTGAGCCATTAAGGTATCTGAGGTTCATTCTTCTCCATTACCTATAGAGGCTGAATCAATTAAGTGTTAAAACATGCAACATTGAACTAAAATAAGATCAGAATTTTAATGATGTAGCAGAAGTCAGAGATGCAATATGGCTCTAGCAGTAAAGACAGCTGGGAAATGTTGAACTCTCTGTTTAACCTTCTGTGACTGTTTAACTTTCTGTAGCCTCAGGCTTGGCTGACTACCCAGAAAGCCAGAATGCTGCCCAAAGACAAATGTCATGCCCTCAGCAAGGAGGATAATGAGTGTATAGAATATGGATAACTGCCTGATGTTATCTGCTAACTTAGAAATCTGCTGCTCTTTCTGGTGGTCTACATACCCACCATATGGTTTTACTATTAACCCCATATAAAAAAAGAGACCCGGTCCTGGGAGAGTGTGGATTGCTTCCTGGTGGACCTGGGAGAAAGCAGCTGCTTTGCCCAGATATGTTAGTTTCTCCTATTAAAGTTCGTATGAATTTGAATGAGACTACATGTCAGTTCTTCATAATCAATCCTGAATCTAGAATTTGGGGGGTTTGCCCCCCCAAAATGTTAATGTTAAAATTGGGATATTGAATTTTGACTAATAAGTATTTGCAATATAAAGAAGATTCATGAATTCATTTGAAGTGATGGGAAAAGTACCAGATCTGGAACCAGATACACTTAGGTTCAAAATTCTGTGAAAGTTATTCAGATTCCTCGCATATAAAACAGGATAATTTCTTACAGATTTATTGTCAGCATTAAAATAATATACATGAAAACTAGTATAGTGCTTGACACACAGTTGTCACTCAATAAATAAAGTCAGTCAGCAAACATTTACTCAGAATTACTGAGCGCAAAGCATTCTGTTAGATTCTTAGGATACAGAGATTAGTTAGACAAAATATTAACACAATGTATTAAGTAATACAATCAAGGTATGCATAAAGTGCTGTAAGAATAGAGAAAAAAGACACCTGCTTCTTCTTAGAGGAATCAATAAGGGTTTCTTAGAGGTGGTGACACATAAACTGAGTCTTGAAGGATGATTAGTAATTGTGGGGGAATCAGGGAGAAGTTATTCCAGGCAGAGGAAAAACATGCGTGCAAAAAAAAGTCATTTGAGAACTGCAGATAGTTTTATATGGCTCCCACAGTGTGTGCGAGGTTTTCATTTATTCTTTCAATCAGCAAGTAGTTATTGAGCACCTATGTATGCTAGATAGTATTTTAGGTCCCACAAACTATCAGTGAACAAAATGGATAAATATTCTGCCTTCGTGAATGGAGCCTCTATTCAAGCAGGGCTTATCAGACAAAAAATAAATAAATATGAAACAAATGCAGGAAGTGATGAGTGCTATGAAGAAAAATTAAACATGGTGAAAGAAATCAAGAATGACGGGAAGAGAACTTTAAACTGGATGTCAATGGGAAGCCTTTCTAAGGAGGTGACATGTGTCTTGAGTGGATTGTGGGAATCAACAATGGAAATATGGGAAGAAGATAATTTTGCATAAAGGAAATGATAAGTGAAATGTCTCTCAGGAAGGAACCAGGTTAATCTGTTTGCAGAACACCAAGGCCAGTGTGGCAAGAAAAATGAGTAAAGAAGACAGAGACTTTGGAGATGATCTCACATACAGCTTTAAGGCATGTTGAGGAGTCTGGATAATATCCAGAGTCAGATGCACCATGTGAATAGACCAGTCGCTCTAGATCCTTGGAACAAGCATGACTGCATGACGTAGGCTCTTCCCAACGAAGACCCCACAGGTTGCCATGTTCTTTGTATGTGTATCTCCTTGGCTTTGCTTCTTTATCCTCTCAGCTATTTTCTTCTCCCGCATCTGGATTAAGATTCTAGGCTGTTAATGGACATGCTTGTCTTTTACTCATGGTATTCCCAAGACCTATGTCCTTGACAATGACCCGATATAGGACAAATTCTTCATATACTGGTAAGATTGAACAATTGCTACTCAAATTAAAGGGGAAAATTTTTTGTTAAATAAGGGACATCCAAATAGATTATGTCACATGCTTTCTTTATCCATTTTTTAAAATTTAGGATAATAGCTTTGAAATGCCTTTCAAACTCTAATAAGTTTTTTCTTAGTGTCTGCATTACAGTTACCAGATGTATGATCTTCAGAGTCTTAGATGAGGCTGCACAGCCACTGCTATATGACTTATAAGTGATCACCCACCAAAAAGAGCAAGAAGGCCTAATACTTACAGAGGCCAGTATGGCTGCCATGAAAAACTCAATATGCAACTGCAATTTATCAAATAGCAATGCAGATCTGGATTGATCATTTCCCCAGAAAAATAATGGTCTTTCTTTCAGCTTAGGCTAACTATTGACCAAAAGAAGAGTGACTGAGAAATGAAGCAAAAACTGTAATGATCTGCAAAATTAAATGAAGCAAAAACTAAAATGATCAACTGCACCATCCCATGATATGGACCACAAACTATTTAAGCTCTTAGTGTCTTAACACAGCTTATTTAGACCCATATGGTACAAGATAAGACCGCAAATTAACTAATTTAACTGTAACTCTGCATAGACTCAAGTGTTCTAGAAATTCTCTTAGTGTACAAATTCTAATCAATCCATGCCTAGGCTACTAACATTCACTGCAAAGGCCCCTTTGCTTCTGGAGTTTTCAATTCTAAGATAAGGCAAGAGAACAAATTTCTGTTGAGTAAGTCACTATGTTCGTGGCAATTTTGTTACAACAGCAATAGGAAACTAATGCAGTGAGCTTTGGCAGGCATTTGGATTTTATTCTAAGTGAAATGAAAAGTCATCAGATGTTTTTAACGGAGGAATGGCATGACATCAGAAAATATGTATTTTTATGTACATTGTTGTTGTTGTATGAAGAATTGCTTTAGACCAGAAGAACAGTCTGTGATACTGACTTGGATTAGAGTTGAAGGCATGGAAATGAAAAGCAGAAGATAGATTTAGGTACACATTTTAATGTGGTGTCAATAGAATGTGCTGGTGGATTGAATGGTAGGGAGTAGAATCTTGGGACAATGGCTCAAGGGAAAGAGATTGTACAAGGAAGACTCCTAGGATTTTGGCCTGAACAACTGGGTGAATGCAGAATAGGGACAGATGAAGCTGGGAGATAGTGGCTAAGTTGTGAAGAGCCCAGTCTACCGTATTACCAAGTCTGGATAACATGGCAATGGGAGTCCGTTGAAAAGGCTCTAAGTACAGGAACATCATAAAGGACCAAC
>PVJI01027262.1:0-17926 GCA_004026765.1 Micronycteris hirsuta
TCTCTCCAGCCCCTTCTTGCTTGGAAGGTCTCCTTAGAGAAATCCGCTGACAGTCTTATGGGAATTCCTTTGTAGGTAACTGTCTCTTTTTTCTCTTGCTGCTTGTAAGATTCTTTCCTTATTCTTGACCTTGGGTAATGTAATTATGATGTGCCTTGGTGTGTTCCTCTTTGGGTCCCACTTCTTTGGGGTTCTCTGAGCTTCTTGGATTTCCAGGAAGCCTATTTCCTTTGCCAGGTCTGGGAAGTTTTCCTTCATTATCTGTTCAAAAATACATTCAATTTCTTGGTGTTCCTCTTGTCCTTCTGGCAGCCCTATGATCCGGATATTGGGTCGTTTACAAATGTCTCTGAGGTTCCTGAGACCCTCCTCATTTTTTTGAATTCTTGTTTCTTCCTTCTGGTTCACCCCATTGGTTTGAGATCCAACCTCCTTTTTTCTCCTGTTGGTTCCCTGTAAATCTTCCTCCATTATCCTTATCGTATTCTTCATCTGTTCAACTATTTGCGTCCACCTATCTTCCAGTTTTGTTAACATTTTGATTACAAGCATTTTAAATTGCGCATCTGATAGGTTGACTATGTCGTCATCTGTTAGTTGTAATTTGTTCTGATCTTTCATTTTGGCCATTTTCATTCTTTTTATCTCAGTGCACTTGTCGGCTGGCAGGTGCCTGCAACCTGGGTCGCTTTTTGGATGACGTTGCCTCTGGGGGCGGGGCCTGGGAGGAAGCAATGGCGGCCTCCGATCACCGCAGGTTCCCGTCACTCCTCCGCTCCCCAGTTCCCCACCGCCTTTTCTGCCAGACTGGGTTCTGTTGGCTCAGCCCTGGCCTCTCTCCGGCAGCGTTGCCGGCTTGCGGGATTCACCCGTTGTTCGGGGCCATGCCCTGTTCAGGCACTGGCGGCGTGAGTCCCTCCGTGAGAGCTGCTGCACACTCCGCTCCTCCGCCTGGTTCTGCCCCGCTTACCGGCCTGGATGTTTGTCTTCTCCTACCTCCTGGGTGTCGGACTTCCCTTCAGTTCGATTCTGTCCATTCTGGTTGTTTAATTTTTCGCTACTGTGTTCGTTGTTTAGACACTCTGGATGTGCGGGCAGCGAGTGCGTCCACCTACGCCGCCATCTTGGCGAAAGTCCTCTTTTTCACTCTTGACATTCACTTGTTTTTCCCTTGTTCTCTTTTACTATAATCCTCTTTGTTTCTTGATCTCTTCCTTTGACTGAATTGCTAGAATTTTGAGCTGTTACATGTATGGTTCCACCTGGATAAGTTAAATTCACCGAGATCAACCACCAAACAATATGCTTTATTAAAAATTATTCAAGGTATGTACTCTGACCTTAATGCAATGTTTTAACTCTACTAGTCACCCTACTTTCTTTTGGGCCTTTCTGACACCCTTGTATCCTGCTTCCCTTTTGTTGTGGTCACAGTGATTCATACCTCAGCATTCATCCAAACCCAAATCTGATTATCTAAGCCAAATTGTAGTTCTATTCTTGACAATGAATGATTACTTTAAGAACTTCTGCAGCCATTTTCCCTCCAGCCTGAGGAGGAAGTCAATACTATACTGGACAAGTTACAGAGAAGTAAAGCTGGAGCTCTGATGTATTGTGCCTGGAGTTCATGCTAGTTCTCAACTTCCTATAACATAAACTAATTAGTTCCCTAACTGCTTAAGCTGATGTAAACTACGATATTCTGTTACTTGTATCTAAAAACACACTTGCTGATGTTCCTTCTCAGTCCTCTGACCTCCACTTCTCAGTATCACTCATTGGTTTTGCTTCTTCCATCTTAAGGTTTTGTGCTTGGTCCTCTTTTCTTATTCTCCAACCTCCCTAAGTAGGCTCATCCATTCCTCTTGCTTCAACTACAGTTTACATGTTGATGGCTTCCAGACCTAAACCTACCTAGGGGAATTAGAAGTCTCCATGGAGGAGATAGATGAAGGGGGGTGACTCTGCACCAAAGATGGCCTGGGCAAGGAAAGAAGAAAAGTATGCTCCCAGAGAGGGAATAGCAGGTATGAAGGCTGGAAGCCATGGTATAGTAAAGAACTGAAGAAAATTCAGTTTGTTCATTAGATTCTACATATGAGTGAAATCATATGGTATTTGTCTATCTATGACTGGCTTATTTCACTTAGCATAATGTTTTCTGGGTCCATCTATACTGTCACAAAGTGTAAATTTTTCTTCTTTTTATGGCCGAATAGTATTCCACTGTGTAAATGTACCATAGCTGTTTTATCCACTCACCAACTGATGGGCACTTGGGCTGCTTCCATATCTTGGTGATTGTAAATACGCTGCAATGAACAAACTGAACTAACAAGGAAAATGGGGATAGACTCATAGATGGAGAGCAGGACTTATGGACATTGACAACAGTGGTACTTGCTGCAGGGAGAAGGGCGTAAGGGGACTAAATGGTAATGGGAAAAATACAATAAAGATTAAATTAAAAATTAAAAAAAGAACTGAGGAAAATTCTCTATACAGTATTGATATATACATGGGGAAGTAGCAAGAGATGAGATTGGAGACATAAGCATGGGCCACATCTTAAATGACATGCACATTATGGAAAGAAATATGAAAGAAACAATTATAATGGAAAGCTAATCAAGGGTTTTAGTCTATGAGACTATGTCCTCATAAGATTTACATTTTAGAATACAAAATGGATTGTAAGAGATTCAAGACCAGAGGTTGCTGCAGAATACAGGTAAGAAGGGATAGTAGTTGGGGGCCACCAAAGTTTATCTTGCTGGACCACCAGAGTGAAATACCCTGAGCCACCTGATAGCCACATGAGTGTAATTAGGTACCTGGTAGGAAGAAAGAGAAAGAACAAGATAGGGGGTGTGGGCTCTAAAAGGGGATATAGGAAATGAAGGCAAACCAACTTTATTGTCTGTGCCAGCCCTAGATGAGTGTAAAGATTGAAGTGGATTCCCATGAGGGAATGAGACTGTGCTGGTGATTGCTTCCAGAGGCTTCAGGCCAACCCCAGGTACCCTTCTACCCAAGATCCCTAGAAAGAATGTGTAGGTGGGTCCTTCTGGAAACTTCCAAGGTAGGTTTGACATCATTAAGGGCAATCTCAGAACTATCTCAGGATACCTGTTCAAATGCTGGGTATTTGCCTCTAGCTATGAAGTAGACCAAATCCTGAGAAGGACCCAGAAACCAAGCATGTCTTTGAACACCAAGAGTTCACCAGCCAGGCTTCATCCCCTGAATATGAAGCCCAGCATGACTTTGGTGTATTATATCGTGCTCCCAGTCCTGTTCCAAATCCAAGTCAGGTGTGCAGACAAGGAATTGAAGCACTTTGGGTCTGAAATGGCTTTTGAGATGGCTGACAGGGGTTTCCAACCTTTTGGCATCTCTGTGCCACACTGGAAGAAGAAAAGTTGTCTTGGGCCACACATTTAAATACATTGTGGACTTCCAGCCAAGATGGAGGCATAGGTAGATACATTGTGCCTCCTTGCACAACCAAAAGAAAGATAACAATGGTGGGGGGAGTGGTGGAGGGAAAATGGAAACAACTGTACTTGAACAATAAAATGCGGGAGGAAAAACGACCAGAACTGCCAGAAAATTGAACTGTATGGAAGTCCAACAACTGAGGAGTTAAAGAAGAAACATTCATCCAGACAAGTAGGAGGGGAGAGACCAGCAACTGGGGCAGAGATGACTCTTGGCAAGGCAGCGGATGGAGGACTGGGGTGGGTGGTGGCAGCTGGTGGACTGGTGGTCTCACATTTGCCTGTGGATAAACTGGGAGGAACAACTGTGGAGCAAGACAGACTGTGCAACCCAGTGTTCCAGTGCGAGGAAATAAAGCCTCAAAACCTCTGACTAAAAAAACCTGTGGGGGTTACAGCAGTGGGAGAAACTCCCAGCCTCACAGGAGAGTTCTTTGGAGAGACCCACAGGGTTACAGAATGCACATAAACTCACCCACCCAGGAATCAGCACCAGAAGGGCACAATTTGCTTGTGGGTAGTTTAGGAAGTAACTGAAAGCCAGCCAAGAACCAAGCAAGTGCCACTGTTCCCTCCCAGACCCTTCCCCCACATACAGCAGCAAGAGGGTTACCCTGCCTTGATGAACACCTAAAGCTCTGCCCCTTACTACTTAACAGGCATACTGAGACAAAAAAATATGGGCCAGATGAAAGAACAGATCAAACCTCCAGAAAAAAATACAACTAAGTGATGAAGAGACAGCCAACCTATCAGAAGCAGAGTTCAAAACACTGGTAATCAGGATGCTCACAGAAATTATTAAGTATGGATGCAAAATGGAGGAAAAAGTGAAGGCTATGAAAAGTGAAATAAAAAAATGTACAGAAACTAACAGTGACAGGAAGGAAACTGGGACTCAAATCAATGACTTGGAGCAGATGGAAGAAATAAACATTCAACCAGAAAAGAATGAAGAAACAAGAATTCAAAAAAATGAGGAGACACTTAGGAACCTCTGGGACAACTTTAAGTGCTCTAACATCTGAATCATAGGGTTGCCAGAAGGAGAAGAGAAAGAGCAAGAAATTTAAAACTTATTTGAACAAATAATGGAGGATAACTTCCCCAATCTGGCAAAGGAAATAGACTTCCAGGAAGTCCAGGAATCTCAGAGAGTACCAAAGAAGTTGGACCCAAGGAGGAACACGCCAAGGCACATCATAATTACATTACCCAAGATTAAAAATAAGGAGAGAATCTTAGAATCATCAAGAGAAAAGGAGACAGTTACCTACAAAGGAGTTGCCATAAGACTGTCAGCTAATTTCTCAAAAGAAACCTTACAGGCAAGAAGGGGCTGGAAAGAAGTATTTGAAGTCATGAAAGGCAAGGACCTACATCCAAGATGATTCTATCCAGCAAAGCTCTCATTTAGAATAGAAGGGTAGATAAAGTGCTTCCCAGATAAAGTCAAGTTAACGGAGTTCATCATCACCAAACCCTTATTATATGAAATGTTAAAGGGACTTATCTAAGAAAAAGAAGAGGATCAAAAATATGAATAGTAAAATGACAACAAACTCACAACTATCAAGAACCAAACCTAAAAAAAAACCTAAAACTAAAACAAACTAAGCAAACAACTAGAACAGGAACAGAATCACAGAAATGGAGATCACATGAAAAGTTATCAGAAGGGAGGGGGAGGGGAGAGAACGGGTGAAAAGGTACAGGGTAAGAACCATAAATGGTAGATACAAAATAGGGGGAGGTTAAGAATAGTATAGGAAATGGAGAAGCCAAAGAACTTTTATGTACAACCCATAAACATGAACTAAGGGGGTGGGGAATGCAGGTGGGAGGGGGGTGTAGGGCAGAGGGGAATAAAGGGGGGAAATGGGACAACTGTAATAGTATAACCAATAACATATTTAAAAATACATTGTGACATGTATCACAAAAAAACCTCATAATGTTTTAAGTAAACTTACAATTTTGTGCTGGGTTGCATGCGCCTTGTGGGCCACAGGTTGGACCCACCAGGTAGTAAGTCCCCTGACTGACCTTTCATAAGAATCATATTTCAAGCCTAAAGCAGTCCTTCAATTGACTTCCTTTCTGTTTCTTCTCCAGGATTTCCATGGAAATTGGTAATGAAGGAATGATCAATGTTCTGTTTCCTGCAAGTGTTCATGTTTTCACCTCTTAGTAATATCTACTGGGAGTATTAAAAGTGAGGAAACTCAGAAGGAGGAGGTGTAGGCAGAGTTGATGCTATTTATAGGGGCTGAATCTGAGATTGGAAGGTGTTTCTCAAAGCTGCTGGACACCCTTGTTTATACAGCTCATCCCATGAACACTGCACTTGAAGGATGCCATGGCTATGGGGAACTGAGGTTCTGTGTGCAAGCCTGAGCACAGGTTGGAGAAGCGTGGAAGAAAAGTTTTGGCCCTGAGATGGATTCTGGAAGAGCACACTGCTGACCTAGTCTTGCTTTTGCTTTACTTCACTCCTCAAAAATTCTGTGGCTAATCTTGGACGTTTCCAAGTAGCTAAACCTAGGGGGTGGGGGGAATGGGAACATTGGCCTCTTAGTCTAAGAGTTTGTCTTTGCAGCTGCACTGCCCTCATAGCACAGGTGTACAGAACATGATTAAGTGACCCCAGAAATCTGACTGCCTGGGGTGTGGTGTTCATTCTTTCACCCTGATGCAATCATCTCAGGGTGTGGGTACTCTGCCTCACTCCCCTTTTTTCCTTCCCACCCCCAAACTCTGGGTTTAAAACTCTGGTTTAACTGTGAAAATAGAGACACAAGAAGACAGGTTTTATGCTGTTGTTGATTTGCTTTTAGAATGACTGACTTCAGTTCCTTTTAGAAGTCTGCCTAACAAGCAGGAAGAAAGGCAGAATCAACTTTTGAAAAATCTTTCAGCACCTTCATTGATCTAAATTTTAGTGTGATTTGGCAGGCAATGCAGGGTAACATGTTCCAGTATTTTAACTTGTGCATAATTGCCAGATTAGCTATTGTTTGACTTGTACAATTATTAATGAAATGTGGAAAAAAGGGTGGTAACTGCAAAGCCTGTAGAAATGTCTAGACATGAGGAAGGGGGGTGGGAGTTGGAATGCTCAGGGAGATGACACAGAATTTCCTTGATTGGGGTTTTCCTTGGACTCAGTATTTTTGCCTTGACATAACAACACATGGGCCAAGATATTGATAGGTGAGAGATAATTTGGGGGTTAAAATGAAAAAATCAAGTTTTAGGATATATGCCAGAGACATTTCTTACTTAGGTAAGTTAAAAGAAAAGATGAAGTCACTTAGGCTGTATGATAAACACACAGATGTGTGCAAATACACACTGACATTTAGGTTTTGAAGAGCTACCACCATGTCAATCCAACCAGAAGAGAGATGCTCATTGTAACTTGGTTTTTGGAGGGAGAGGACTTTTCGTTCAGAAGAGCTTGTGATGTCACTCATGCACTTTTGCAACCTTGTGTCAGGGTTGTCAACAGTTTGGGTGTTACGACAGCAAGGTTATAGGATAAATACCCTCACCAACTCATGAGAATTAGGAGGAGGGACAATATATGGGATTATAAAGTAATTTTTACTCTTAATGTTTTGGTGTGTAAATGTTTCTTTAAAGATTTTATTTATTTATTTTTAAAAAGAGCAAGAGAGGGAAACATCAATGTGTGGTTGCCTCTTGTGCACCCCCTACTGGGGACCTGGCCCGCAACCCAGGCATGTGCCCTGACTGGGAATCAAACTGGCAACCCTTTGGTTCGTAGGCTGATGCTCAATCCACTGAGCCACACCAGCTAGGGAGGTGTATAAGTGTTTATAGTTATTATATCTTCTATATTGAAATTTGTATTAATATGTAATTTCTTTCTTTGTCTCATGTAAACTTTTTAAAAAATTTAAAGCCTATTTTATCTGAAATTAATATAGCTACCCTTGCTATCTTTTGGTTACTATTTTCATGGAATATCTTTTCATATTCTTTCACCTTCAATCTGTTTGTTTTTGAACTGAAAGTGAGTCTCATAAACAGTGTATGGTTGGATCATGTGTTTTTATCCATTTTGCCAATATCTAACTTTTGATTGGAGAGTTTAATCCATTTACATTTAAAGTAATTACTGATAAGAAGGGACTTCCTTCTGCCATACTGCTATTTGTTTTTTTACATGCCTTATAGTTTCTTCATCTTTCATTTCCTTCATTACTGTCTTCTTTTGTGTTTAGTTGTTTTGTTTGTAGTTAAATGTCTAAATTTCTTTCTCATTTCCTTTTGTGTATGTTCTATAGTTATTTTGGGGGGAGTTACTATGGGGATAACATTAACATTCTAAAGTTATAACAAACAGTTTTGTCCCCACCTTTTTGGTTGTTGATATCACAAAATTACATGATTATACATTGTGTGCCCCAAAACATAAACTAATAATTCTTTTAAATGCATTAGTTTCTTAAATTATGTATAAAATGACATTTAGAGTTACAAACCAGAGTTACAATAATAATAGTTTTTAGGTTAATCATTGTTTTAAAAATGTATTAGTGTCTTAAATAGTGTAGAAAACAAAAAGTGTAGTTACAAACCATTGTTACAATAATACTAGCTTTTATAATTGCCCATGTGTTTACCTTTATTAAGATCTTTATTTCTTCCTACAGCTTCTAGTTATTGTCTAATGTCCTTTCATTTCACCCTCAGGACTCTTTTGGGTACTTCTTGCAGGGCAGGTCTAGTGGTAATAAACTTCCTTAGCTTTTGTTTACCTGGGGATGTCTTAAGTTTGAAGGACAGGTTTGCTGGGTTATAGGATTCTTGGTTGACACTTTTTTCTTTTAGCATTTTGAATTTATTAGTCTACTGCCTTCTGGCCTCCAAAATATCTGATGAGAAAGCTGCTTATAATGTTATTGAGGATCCCTTGTATGTGACAAGTTGCTTCTTTTTTACTGCTCTCAAAATTTTTCCTTTGTCTTTGTCTTTCAAAAGTTTGGTTATAATATGTCTTGGTGTGGGTCTCTTTGAGTTCATCTTACTTGAAGTTTGTTGAGCTTCTTCAATGATTGTATTCATGTATTTCATCAAATTTTGGAAGTTTTCAGCAATATCATACAGTACGATATTAAGGACCAATTGTGTGGTAAAGGGGTAGTTTGGCAAGGTTTCAAGATGTGGGATTTGATTTGAGTTGGACTCTGAAGGAAAGATAAGATTTTGGAAGATATCAAGCTTGCAGTGAATTCTAGGCAGAAGTGAGAATGAAGCCAGATAGGAAGGTATTCTTCATCATGTATGATGTGTCAGGCACATCACCGATCTCATTTAATACAAAAAACAGAGTGCTGCCTGGCTGGTGTAGCTCAGTGGATTGAGCGCGGGCTGGGAACCAGAGGGTCCTGGTTCGATTCCCAGTCAGGGCACATGCCTGGGTTGCGGGCCAGGTCCCCAGTAAGGGCCATGTGAGAGGCAACCATACATTGTTCTTTCTCCCTCCCTTCTCTTCTCTCTGAAAATAAATAAATAAAATCTTTAAAAAAAAAAGCAGACTGCTAAAATGTCAAAATAAAGGTAGTTACTAGTATTATCATTTTAAAGATATCAAAATTAATGTTAAGGAAGATTGAGAGACCTTCCCAAGCTCACATGGCTAATTAATAAATGAGTGAGGAGTGAAAATTAATTTAATTCATACTTTTCCCATTTCACCACCTTATCAAGAATAATAGCATGAACAAAATTTGGAGGTGCGAATTAGTGAGTCCTTCTGGAGTAGTCAAGTAAACAGGGCTGGGTGGACTAAAGAGCAAGTATAGAGAAGCAGTAGGACATCAAAGTTAGATAACTTTGGATCAGATTATAAAAAATCCTCAAATATGATTCTTAAAGTTTAGACTTTTTTATGGATGAGGAAAAAGTACTGGCAGTTGAGAGTAAAGAATTTTTAATTTCTTTCCAAAGGATGTCATATAAATAAGAAAACCCAGTAAAAAGTAAATTTCTTGAAATCATGGATGTCTTTTTGCACTAAATTAAAGGGCCAAAGGTCATATCTGCATAGTCAATCAGCAAGTTCAGTACTAATAGATTCCACTCAACCAAGAACCTTTCATCTTCTGTTTCTTTCTTAAGAAAACCTAAATCCATTTTTCTTTGCTTGAAAACTTTACTTTCTCACCCAAATAGCAACTTCTGTTTCACAGATTATTCTTGTTCTCTTATTCTTTTTGGCTTTATAAAAATGAACATCTGGAATTTTCCTGGATTGTTGTATTCTTGAAATAAAATTCTATTAAAAAATTTATTGTGGTTCAAAGGAAAATTTATTGACTTGGGGTGATGAACACACAATATTATGAACAAATGATGTATTATAGAATTGTACACCTGAAACCTATATAATTTTATTAACCAATGTCACCCCAATAAATTCAACAAAAAATTTAAAAAGATTATTATTTTGTTTGGTATGCTTTTGAGTCATAGAGCACTTATCTTTGTCATATGTAAATTTTACATTTCAATCCCAATTTAAGCCTTTCAAATGACAAATAGAATCTTTAAGAAAAAAATTTTAATTCTTACCCAAGGATTTGTTTATTGATTTTTGAGATAGGGAGGGAGGGAGGGAGAGAAGGAGGAAAGAGAAAGAAAGAAAGAGAAACATCAATTGGTTGCCTCCTGTATGTGCCCAAACTGGGGATCAAACCCATAACTTAGGTGTGTACCCTGACCAGGAATCGAACTGACAACCTTTTGGTATACAGGACAATGCTTCAACTAACTGAGCCACACCAGCCAGGGCTGACAAATATAATCTTATTGGGACAAATAAAATTCATCAGGCTTTTCTGTAGAAATACGTTCTTTACAGTAGTAGCAAAATGAATAAGCACTAAAATCATTTTCAAGATCAAAAATTGGGAAACTATTAGTCCACCTAGAAATAATAATTCCTTAAAAGTTTCATCTGCCATTAAAATGCCTGAAATGCTTTCGCTAGAAATGGCCTGATAAGAAATGTCACAATATTACATTTTGGTTCCTGGAATTACCTACTATTTCAGGAGGAAGTCTGATTATTCTATGTTCAATATCTCACACAGAGCCTGGAACACAGCAGTACCCAAATATTAATTCCCATCTTTCCTCCTATGGATGTGAAAGACATACTGTAAGGTCCAAATGTGTCCTAGCAGGCTATATTTTTGGATGATTTATTTTATTTTTTTATTTTATTTTTAGAGGGGAAGGGAGGGAGAAAGAGAGTGAGAGAAATATCAACGTGTGGTTGCCTCTTGCATGCCCCCAACCAGGGACCTGGCCCGCAACCCAGGCATGTGCCCTGACTGGAAATCGAACCAGCAACCCTTTGGTTCGCAGGCCAGCACTCAATCCATGGAGCCACACCAGTCAGGGCTTGATGATTTTTTTTATTTTAAAAGATGAGATATAATTTACATATAATAAAAAGCATAGTTTGTAAATGCACAGATTAGTTTTTCTATTATATTCACCTGTGTAACTACCACCCAGCACATAATAAAGAAATTTTCTCTTACCTTACTTTCTTATTGTTTACCACCATAGATTACTTTTGTTTATTCTAGGATTTCATAGAAATGGAATTGCATAGTATGTACTCATGTCCAGTTTTTTTTCACTCATCATAATGTCTGTAAGATCCATCCATGTTACGGATGCTGCATAATATTTCAATGTATAGCTGTACCTCAATTGGTGTATCTATTCTCCTGTTTATGAACATATGGCTGTTTTTACTTTGGGGCTATTATGATTAAGGATGTTATGATCATTCTTACACAAATCTTTCTGGGAACATATTTTTTTACTTCTCTTGAATAAATATCTAGTAGTGGAATTGCTGAGTCACAAGATAGATGTATGTTAAAAATCCTTATTGAAACTGTCAAACATTTTCCCAAAGTGGTTTATAATTCTACACTCCCACTAGCAGATTATGAGTTCCAATTGCTCTATAGCCTTGTCATCACTTACCATTGTCAGTCATTTTAATTTTAGCCATTCTAGTATGTTCCTAGTAAATTTTTGACACAAAGGATATTATGTCTATGTACAGTGGTGTGAACAAAAATATGTTTTCCAGCTGGCACCCAAGTTTCTGTAAGAGAAGGAACTGTCTTTGTTTGAGAAGGGTCTTTGATAAACTGAATTGGGTGCTTTGCTGATGGTTTTATTAGAATAAACTTAAAGAAATGGAATTTTTGTATTATAGGTGATGCAGTTTTAAGACTTGATACACTATTGCCAAATAGCAAAAAGGCTATTCTAGTTCCCATCAGAAGTGTCTGAAGCTCATTTTGTGTTCTTACTACCAATGAGTATTATCATTTACAAAAATGTTTTTTTGAGAATTGCATACTTTTAAATACATGTGTCAGCTAAAAACAGGAATAAGATATTATTATAAAACAATAATGGAAAATATGAAAAAGAAACAAATTCTTTGATATTCACAGCATTGAAATGCCATTTTTAAATGACTATGGCAAGTTCTTCCAAGGGCTTAAATTTTAGAATTTTGTTAAATCACATACATTCCTTGACTGTAAGATAACTTTTTAAAATTATTGTTTATGGTGTTACAGTTGTCCCAATTTTTTCCCCTTTGCCCCACTCTACCCAGCCTTCCCCCGACTTCCATAGTCAATCCCCACACTGTTGTCCATAAGACAACTTTTGATTATATTTTATAAATATATTTTGATAAGCAAATCATCAAACCCATTGATGCAGACTTAAATAACTCAGTGAAATAGTCAATAACTTTATCTATTTGCACCCTTTCCTAATTTGATTACATTTATAATTAGATTTTTAAAAATATAATTAGACAGTAGTCTATCTTCAAGTCCATTGGAGATCTTGAAGCTGCTTTCAAAGACCTTTCAGTTACTAAAACAGGGTTCATTTTTCACTTAGTTTGGCTGGGTGAGGAATTTTGGCTAGTTGCCACAGGAAATATTCACATTGTGGAAAGGATCTTAAGGAAGAAAGGAAAAGAAGTTCCAGTTAATCATGGGGTACATGAGTCAGCTTCACTTTAAGTTTTTACTCTGAAGTAGAGAATTCAAAAAACATGGAAAGCCCTAGGGAAGGGGGAGGAGAAAGTTATTAGTACTCGGAATAATTTTCTTCAGAGGAAAGAATTCCTTCATATATGAACTGTCATGAAAACCATCTGAATTTGTTGAAATTAGTATGCATTTGATAATGCTCTCTTCACTGTGCATGCTCTTCTGGATTAATACAAAATAGGTGTGCATCTGGAGCAGCTTGGAGAGCTTCTGATTTTGATACTCAGACAGACCACAGAAAAATGACTCACATGCAATATGTCAGTATTTCTCCTGAGATTATGGAAGTTCTCTATGAGGGAATGGTTTGTCTTCATTTAATTCTGCAAATGAGTATGGTAGTGGTTGAGGCATCAAAATGAGTTTGAGCATTCCTTTCTCTGTTTTGCCATTATTTATTTTATTTTGGTGGCTTTGGGCAACTAATTTCCCCCTTTTTTTAGGTTCTGTAAAATGCTAAAATACAAATAATTAAGAGACGCCTAGAAGATTTTTTACAAATACCTTACTGATAGAGGACATGTATGATGCACCAAATAGTTGAAACTTTGCTTATTGAAAACATATGATGATTGACTATCAAAGTGAGAAGATAATTGCTTTTATATTTGAACAGGCTTTATCCTATACCTGGGCTGAAGCAATTTAATATGATTTTTTAAGACTATAAAAGCTGCTGCATTTATTGAATGGCTTCCTGACACCTATTTTTAATATATGAAAAGTGCTGTACTTGGAAAGTCCTCAGCATTTCCCCCAGTGAATTGTCTGCCAGAGTAATTTGAGAGTAAATATTTTGAGGTATTATCATCGTTGCAAAGTTTTTATTAACCAGGTGGTTATGTATAATGCTATTTTAAAGTCCTTTGAATGTTGCTTTAGACTTCATAATTAAAACCCAAATATAATGCTCCAGTGGAGTAGAGTTTGCCTTACAGGGAAATTAGGCCATAGCACACTTTTCCCATGTGGTTATTGTGTTGAAAGGGACATGGTTTGGCTCAAAGTAGAATCCCATGGTTCTGCAGAAATAGTGTTAATTATAGGCTAGGCATTGTGCTTGTTGCTTCCCAATCATTATCTCATCTAATATGTACAATAGTTTACAAGGTAAGGGTTATTACCTTTTGACACAGGAGGAAACTGATGCCACAAGGAAGGCAATTAATTGATTCAAGGCCCATAAGTGCTGGAGCAGAAATGTGAATAACTGCTCTCCAGAGCCCACACTCTCAGCTGTGTCAGATGCTGAATCCTAATGCCCTGTGACACAGTGATGCACTCACAGTCCTCTGTATAACAGTGAACTAGTTGGCTTGCTTTTAGAACCATAGTGTTATTCTTCCACTGTTGATGTACCGTCATCATTGCCAATGACATGAGCCAACTGCCAAGAATGAGCAAAAACCTAACCAGAGTGTGATTAGTAAGTGAGTTATTTCCTATTAGTCCCTCTGGTAGACAAAATAGTGGCTTCCCCAAAGATGTCCATGTTTTAATTCCTGAAACCTATGAATGCATTACATTATATGGCATTTGGGAATTAAGACTGACATGGTATTAAGTTTGTTAATCATTTTATATTAAGATAGGGAGATTATCGTGGATTATTCAGGTGGGCCAAAGATATTCACAAGGATCCTTAAATGTGGAAGAAGACAGTCAGAAGAGAAGTTCAGAATAATATGATGTGAGAAAGACTGATGATCATTGCTAGCTTTGAAGATGGAGGAAGGGCCCATGAACCAAGGAATGCTGGCAGCCTGAAAGAGTTAAAAAAACAAAAGGCAAGAAAAGGGATTCTCCCCTAGAGTCTTCAGAAGGAACACAGACCTCCCACCACCTTGATTTTAGTCCAGTGAGAATCATTTCAGACTTTTGACCTCCAGAAATGTAAGATAATAAATTGTGTTGTTTGAAGTCACTATTTGTGGTAATTTGTTACAGCAGCAATAGGAAATCAACACAGGTCCTTTATTGATAAGGTTTATCAGGAGTTGGCATCTGGCTGGTGTGGCTCAGTGGATTGAGTGCCAGCCTGTGAACCAAAGGGTCATTGGTTCGATTCCCAGTCAGGGCACATGCCTGGGTTGCAGACCAGGTCCGCAGTAGGGGGCACACTAGAGGCAACCACACATTGATGTTTCTCTTCCTCTCTTTCTCTCTCCCTTCCCCCTCTCTAAAACTAAAAAAATAAAATCTTTTAAAAAAAAGTTTATAAGGAGTCAGCAAAAATGGCCTGCTGGCCAAATCTAGCCTGCCACTGGTTTTTGTAAATAAAGTTTTACTGGAACCCAGCCACACCTGTTTGTTCACATATTGTCCATGGCTGCTACAATGGCAGAATTGAGTAGCTGTGGCTGAGACCAATTGGGCCTGCAGACTCTAAAATATTTAATGTCTCACTCTGTATAGAAAGAGACACCTGATCTAGAGTATAGTTACAAATACTATAGCATAACTATGGATGGAAATTAGGTATAAAAATGCACAAAATTTCTTTGATGAAAAAGAACAAATCCTCTCATACTTTTTTGGTTAGTAGTCTAAATTTTCTCTTGAACAGAGAATGTAGTGAAATTCCAGTTAATAGAAGGCCCTGATCAATTTCATGCTAGTGAGTTGAAATTTCAATGTGTGTCATACTATAGGCAGGTTAAACTGCATGAATGTGAAGTTAAGAAATTTAAAAAAATTGTAAAAGGGGACATTTACATTGTTGAGATAGGTAACAATTTAATTTTAATTCTTGTCTCATTCCTTCAAAAAAAGAGAATATTTTCCAGTCTAAGGAAAGGTTATTTTTCTGTTTTTTTTTTCTTAAATCCCTCCTTCCTGCTCTCAGCTGTGAAACTCCTCTCAGATTGGCAATGTGTTTAGTCCAAGAGGCCACAAGGCCAGTGCTCTCTGCACCACCCCGAGTCAGCCTGCTACTTCCAATTAGCTTCAGCTGGGCAACTTCCTATTTGGGTCAATTGCCTTCTGAAATGGGTGTCAAAAGTAGACACTACTGGAATGCTGTCATCCACTTGAACTTAGTTATGAACTAACATTTCCATTTATGTTTGGTGGTAGTTCTTTTATTGTAATGCTAGAATACTATTTTGGTAACATTTCATTTCTACTAAATGTACCCCCTCCCCTTTTAGCATCTTTGGCCTTGGGCTCTAACTGTTGTTCTGAATGTTTATGAAAATCCATTTTCTTAAAATGTTTGAACTTTTTATCATGGAAAATAACCATTTATAAAAGTAGACAGAATAACATATTGAACCCCTTTCCTCACTGCACTGGCTCCAACAATTAAGGATTCCTGGCCAATTTTGTTTTGTCCTTTACTCCTACCCACTTCCTTTTTGCCTAAACTTTTTGAAGCATATCCTCAATATAATATTGTTTTGTCCATAAATATTCCTGTATACATCTCAGAAAGATAAGGACTCTCTTAAAAATATATAATCATCTTTCACTGCCTGGCTTACTACATGATCTAACCTATAAGTAGAACCTATCAACAAAACAAGCAAATAAGCAAAATACAACCAGAGATATTGAAATAAAGAACAAACTGGTGGTAAAAACAGACCAAAAGATAATAATTTGGAAGTGGATGGAAACAAACATTAACCGCAGATAAAGGTTCTGCTTACTTGTGTGAGTGTATGTTTAATTTTCCCTTTCTTCTAAAAACCGTGTCTTGAATTTTTCTGTTTGTTCACTGCTGCTTTCCTCTCTAATATTTTTGTTCAGTGCCCCAGTATATTCAACAAGGGGAGTTTACAAATTGAAATGTCGATATCTATAAGACTTTTGAAGCATTCACAATTTTCCAAAAGACCTAAAAAAAAGGGGGGTCAGAACCATTGGTAAATATCTCAGGATAATTTCCCAAAACAAATGTACAATTGGTTTTCTTACTAAAATGGATTCCACACCAGAGTTCATCAACATATTGTGACTTAGCAACATATTTTCCAAAAAGAAGGAGGATGATGCACCAATCTTGTCTATATTGATAAAAATCACTTGTAGGGTGTGGAGTTTCAATCTCTGCACTTTGAGACGTGAAGAGCAAAACAAAAATAAAACCCCAAAACACCTCACTATTATCTGTTTTAAATGACTTTAGCCAGCTTAACACTTTGGAGCTTAATTCTTTGGGTTTCAGTTGATCACTAACACAACACCCAATGAGAATATTAATACAAACTTTACATAAATAAAGACTTTAAGAGACAAAATTTGCAGTCCCATGTTTTATTCCATTGCGTAGTTTAAATTGAAATGATGTGGGGATTTTTTTTCTCCTGAAGGAAAAGAGCCTTTTTTCCCTGTTCCTGGGCTTCATGGTTATTTCTTCTCTTCTACTGTTGGAGCCTGACAGAGCCAACCCTTACATCAGAGGCATCTGTTTACACTAGGAAATTTTTGGTAAAATACAACAGGCCCTATAAGGTTGTTGCAAGGAACTCTGGGTTATTTAGTAAGTTTTTAAAAGCTATATTTTGAACATTTGGAGGAAAACAATTGTGTGAATATGCTCTGTTTGGGAAGGGGAGTGAGCTGAGGAAGGGTTCTGTCTGCCAGGGGAAGAGAGTGTGAGAGAGAGGAGCTCAAATTCATAGACCATCAGAGGCTTTGTCTGGCCACTCTCCAGGCTCTTTGGACTCTTTTAATTTTGGTTAATTAGCAGCATGAATATCCTTCATAGTTAGGGACAGGGAACTGTATTTCTTTTTTTTTTTAAAGATTTTACTTATTTATTTTTAGAGAGAGGAGAAGGGAGGGAGACAGAGAGGGAGAGAAACAGCAATGTATGGTTGCCTCTCACATGGCCCTCACAGGGGACCTGGCCCGCAACCCAGGCATGTGTCCTGACCGGGAATCGAACCGGGACCATCTGGTTCCCAGCCCGCGCTCAATCCACTGAGCTACACCAGCCAGGGCAGGGAACTATATTTCTAATACAAAATTGTCATGTTAGGAAACATGGAACAGACAAAGATTTCAACAACAGTCCTTTATTGATGCAAAAACTTCTAACTCCTGTCATGGAAATCACTGTATAACATAGTTCTAGGATCCCCTATGACACCAAGGAGGACACTCCACTTCCTATGATCAAAGTCATCTTTCAATATATAGAGGACCCTTTATGGGGCTGCTTTTGTATGACAGTAGTGTGTGTACAATTTTTTTAACTATATTTTATTGATTATGCTGTTACAGTTGCCCCATTTCCCCCCTTCTTTCCCCCCTCCCCCTTACCCCCCTTTCCCCTCCCTT
>PVJI01027263.1:0-17926 GCA_004026765.1 Micronycteris hirsuta
CTCTGCACTGTACCTAAGTTGCAACCTCTAGACCCTTAGCCCGCTTTCCTGATGCCTGACGGTGGCCTGTTCGCTCGCACGTGTGGGCGGTCAGCCTTCTGTATCTGCCCTGTCGCTTCGTGGCTTCTGAGCCGTCACCACATCAGCGCCACCCTGTGATCGGTGGTCCGTGCGGCGCCCTGGAAGTCAGATCCCTTACTATTCCAGATTTGTCCGTTCTGTCCTTTTTCTCCTTCTGTCTATTCTCTCGGCACTTACATTTAATTTCTCTAATCCATAAATTCGGAGTTTGCCGTATATCCAGCCATAAGAGAAGCGTAGAAAGTCGGAGTTGAAAAGCATTCAGGATGAAGTAGTACAGCGTTCTCGTTTTGTAGGTGAAGAAGCCGAGTCCTAGAATAACGGGGTCTGTGGGCCACTCTGCGGCACAAGGTGCTGGACTGTTTCTGAGTACAAGTGTGCAGGGCGTGAATGCCACTGGGTGCTGGCCACCACAGCCAGACACGTGCAAACCACTCAGAGATCAACGAGGCTTCTGTCTTCTTATTTGACTCGTTACTGGTTTACTCAGACTAAACTGCCCCGCATTCAGACGGCCGGCACACTCATTCGCTAGTAATAACGGCCTACCCCTGTGAGCGTTTCCCTGGCTGGGCACCACTCTAAGTGCCGTACGTCTCCCACACCCCTGTGTGACACAGACACCCCGTGCTCCCAACAGCAGGTGAAGAAACTGAGGCACGAGGGCACTAAGTACTTTGCCTACGGTCACACAGCTAGCTAGGGTCACAGCTAGGCAGTCGGGCTCCAGAGCCCGGGCCTCCTCATTTCTACATAGCTGGTTCAGGCAGCTCCTTTCTCCCTTCCGAGAACAGCCCTGCTCCATCTTCCCTGGGAAGAGCCTCTGAGCGGGGGCCCTTTGTCTGCGGGGCGGGCTCCAGAAATGGTAGGACTTCTCTCTTGCATTCTCTAAGCGCTCCTTGGCTCACCTCTCCCTTACTCCCCCTACCCCACTCACGGCAGTGCTTCGCTTTCATCTCTGGGTGTGATGTCTGCCAGGGCAGGGTTCACCGCAGGGCCACCTCGGTGTTCCCAGCAGACAGCGCCGGCCGGGCACGCAGCGGCCATCGTAACTGTGCGCCAGCCCTGTCCAATCAACAGTGACTGAAAGAATCTGAAAGATGAGCAGTGTCCATGGGCATAAGCTCAGTGCCGCACACATATTGATTTTTTTGCTTCAATCATGGTTAATGGATTGGTTTAACCGATTTTGGATGGCTCAGATGATTAGAAGGTAGTCTTATATACACGCAGCCTGAGCTGACCCTCAGCAAAATTGCAAAGGTGGGGACATTGATCTTTTCTACTTAAAAGCTCCTTCTGTCTGCTTTCTGTGGGCCGCTCACTGATCCAGGCCCCTGCACTGCCTGTCACCTTCTGGTCACTGCTCAGAAGGTCTTGTTCTCAGCTTGTCCTCAAGGTCAGTAAATATGACAAACGGGTTCGACAGCGAGGCTGAAAGAGCATTCAGGCCTCTGGTCTGGGTTGTGCCCTATATTTCTTTGGGAACTTTGCTTCTTTTCTCAATTTGGCAAAATAAGAGAATGGAAAGAGATAATGAGTAAGATGACCACAGCCACTATTTACGGAGCCAGACGCCGTGTTGATAGTTTCACGTGCGTTGCTGTATTTGCGGGCTTCACAACATTTGTAGGGAACAGAGGTGATACCGTTCCCGTTGTGTGGGGCAGGGCTGGCATGGCATGCCGGCAATTTCATGCCTAAGAAGTAGCAGAGCTGCGCTGCAGACTCTCAACTGTCCAGCTCAAAGCTTGTTCTCTCACCCGCCGCTCCAGAGTTTTCTGAACTGGCAGGAACAGCCCAAACTTTAATCCTATTTATTAAAATTTTCTTGTAGCATTTAGTAAACTGAGGAAAATAAGTGAGGAAGTATTTGGGAGCCTAAGGGCCAATTTGCTGCCCCTAAAATTGCATCACCTGATCTCCTATGTACTTGGACCTGGCAATTGTGACGGCGACAAAATGGGAATGGATCGGTCACAGACGGCCCCTCGGGCCTTCCATGGGCCCATTCAATACTCCGGTGAGCGCGCCAATTATTCCCGTGCAGTTTGCACTGGGAAAAGGCCACGGGTTTGTCAGGGAGCCTTCATCCTGGTCTAGGAAAACAAATCTCCCACCGTCCCCTGGAGAATAAGGCATTTCAGAAGGGAATACATGCAAGTTCTTATGAGCTTCCAAGAAACTTAATGGGGAGAGAGAGAGAGAGAGAAAGAAAGAAAAAAGCTTCCATAAAATTCCAGTAAGAAGTACTGAACTGAAGGGGGAAAAATCCCTGGACAACCTGATTGCTAAAGCGACTATTGTAGCAAAGTCGAAAGTCCCTCAGACGCCTCACTCCTGCTCTTGAAACGAATACTGGTTTCAAACACACATCTGCACACAGTCTTTGCTCAGATGAAGCAGCCGCCCTGCAATGCGTCGGGAGCGCAGTGCCAGCTCGGAGTTGAATGCAGCTGCAGCTGGCTGGACCGCTGGCCGGCACTAGCTGTTGCTTTAGGGAGAGCAGGCCTAAGGAGCCAGCGTGACCGATTCAGTGCACAACCTTGGGCTTTATGGTCTCTGTCCCTTCACCCGGAAGGGACAGCTTCTAAGTTTCTTAGGAGAAACTCTCTCTTAGCTCGGAGAGTCTCCAATATCGAGGGTGATGTATTTGTTAATTTATTCACCCCTAAGCACTCATTAACTGAATTATTAATTCCTAAAGCATTTATTTACTAAGAGCTCTGACTGGTCCCTGGCACTCTGCTCTGTGTGGGGGGCGAGGGTAGGAGTGAAGGTGCGCTCCGTCTCTGTGCTCTCTGTGCTCGGAGCCTGCGGGCTGGCAGGGAGCCCGGGCCGCGGCAGGGCGGACTCCGGGGCGCAGGGGCCTTCGAGTGTGACCTGAAGGGGCAGTAAGCGGCCACCTGTCCAAAATTATAGCTCCTGAGTTTTTAATGTAAATGCTCTCATGCCCCTTAACCCTTTGGTTTAAGGCAGCACCTCCTTAAACCTCTTTGGAAGGTTCGTTCGTTCAATGGACAGATGTTGACACGTGCCTGGGTGCCTGGCTAAGTTCCACAGACAGGTAAGTTCGAGAAACAAAGGTGACGAAACAAAGACGAGCTCCTGAGCTGAATGTGAAATGGGACTCATGCCCCATAGGACTTCCGGCCCCGGGACCTCATTTTGGGGGGTGAGCTCTCACCCCGGGTTAGAGGACCGAAGGACCCTCGTCATCAGTAAGCTCAGTGGGGAGGGGCCAAAGAATGGGAAGATCTCACGCTTGTATCATTCGCTTCTTAACTAGAACCAGAGCACCCCAGTTCCCTCAGAACGCCCTTCCCAGAGACCGGACTGCGGGTCATCTTTCTGGAGGAGGCACCCGGTCGAGATGGACTTAGAATATTCGAGTAGCTGACGTCCGTCTCCAAGTCCTCGTTAAGATGGGCCTGCGCCCCCCCGCACCACCACCCGAACAGCAGTGTCGCTGGACTTAGTAGAAATAGGGCTGTTACTTCTGCATGGGCGACACCTCTGTCCTCAGTCGTGGAAGGGAAGGGGCCAAAACAGACTCGTGGGAGGAAGTGGGAATTACAGGAATTTGGGAAGGGAGCTGCTGAAAACGCAACCAGTGTAAAGGCAGAGTGACCTCGAGGGGCAAGAAGGCCACGGGGGCGCGGGCGGGCCAGCGGGGAGGGGCTGGGTGCCCGGGCTCCGATGGATTTTTCCAGGAGGCGGTTTTGCCGCAGCCTTTCTGTTTAGTCAGGAAATGTTTTGGGGGTTGTAGCCATTTGTTTACCAGGTGAAGGGCTGCCCTGGGGGGCCGCAGGGCTGGGGACCACAGCGGTAATTGCGCTAAGGGGGTGACATCAGGGGATGACAACTGTCGTTTGTTCCGCGCTCCCTGGAGGCCTGCACTGCAGCGCAGCGAAGCCCTTGTTTGCCTCCTCCCTCTCTGACTACCTGTTCCCGTTCGGTGATCAGATTAAAATGCAGGCAAAGAAACTCGGAGAGAGGCCTGGATGATGTACTCGATGTACTGATGTACTCCGTGGCAGGGCGGGGGGAGGGGCGCTGCCTGGCCAGGCCCGCTGGTGGCTGTGGGAGGGACGCGGGTGTCACCTTTCCCGCTCTGGGCCCACCTGCCGCACCAGCTGCCTGCCGGTGGGCTGCAATCCAATCTCCCTTTCCCACAGAGCTCTGACCAAAGCTCTCCTAGGACGTGATTCAAGGGGAGTTTACATCGCCCCGCAGGCCTGGGGACAGGGCGGGTCTCGGGGACAGGGCGGGCCTGGAAGGCACTCAGTGCCTCCTCATGCCTCCAGTTTTCCGACTGCAGACGGGCCCAGCCTGCCCCCCAGGGCCGGATCTCCACCCACATTTACACAGAACGGGGCTGGGAGACGGTGGAGAGAGTCCTCCAGGCCCAGGGCTCCTGCCCACAGGTCACTCGGCGGCTGCTCAGTGGCCACGTTTTTCAGGCACACACTGACATTACTTAGTTCAGACAATGGCGGGAAAGGAGCTCTTTGGGAATCACAAGGGGAACCTTGCACTTCAGGAGTCAAGTGTCTGGGACAAAGCAGTCACTTGCAGATGGCTAAGAGCAAGACCAGTGTCCCCCCTTCTGTCCTGGGAACCCCACTGCCTCAGGAGCCCCGGGGGAGCCTGGGCGGCGTCGGGCAGAAAGAAGAGGGAGGAGCTAGGTAAGGGGGCACAGCCCCCGATCAGGCCGCCAAAGAGCCGGGAATGGGAGAGCCCAGCGTGAATTTAGGGGGAAGTCAGTCTGAGGTTAAGAGGAGACCCCAGGCACGCCCCCCACACCGCACCCCACTTGGATGCGGCTACTCAGGAGGAATTGCCGCCCGGCAGGCCAGGCCGCTGGCCCTGGGGGCTTCAAAGTGCCTTTTTAGAGTAGGCTGAGCTAACACCCTGGTAGCCCTCACCTCTGGGGAGATGAAGGCAATTGTCTTCCTCCTCCTGCCCGTGGTTGCAGACAGTCCCCAGTCCCCGAGCACGGTCACTTCTCAGGGGCGGGGGAAGTCACAGGAGAAAAGGAGTCCTCCTACCTCGTCCCCCCGCAGTGGGAAAAACTCCAGCTTGCGAGTCTCCAGGAGACTTTCCTGACCAAAATGTCCTTTAGGGGACACAAATGTCACGCCGACGGTGACAACATTTGGGGAAAACCTTGCCATTTTACAGCCCTTCTTCCCGATTCCTGATTTTATGACGAGAATTCTCAAAACGCAACAAGGTGAAAATATTTGCCAGGTACATAGTACAGGTGTATCCTTCTTCACAATGAGCTCTTGTACATCTGTTTTTTAACGGGCGAATGCCAGCAAACACGTGAAGTGCTTATCGTGAGCGGGGTGCTCTGCATGTACACACGCCCTGAATTCTCACCGTGATGCTGTGAGTTACACGTCGCCCCGTTTTACAGAGGCGGAAACTGGGGTGCGGTTACTTGTGTGAGGTTTGACGGCTTGTGAGTGAGACGGCTGCGGAACCCAGGTGGCCCCTGACCACTTACCTCCCCGTCCTGCCTCTTGCGGACCACAGTGACCTGGCTAAAGAACACAGGCTGCCCTGACCAGCATGCCTCGGAGGGTTTGGCGTCGTCCCGCAGAGAGAAAGGTCACTGGTTCAATTCCCGGCCAGGGCCCGTGCTGGGTTGCGAGTTCGGTCCTGGGTTGGGGCGCACGCGACAGACAACCGATCGATGCTTCCCTCTCACATCGCTGTTTCTCTCTCTCTTCCTCCCTCCCTCCCCCCTCTCTAAAAATAAATAAATAAATAAATAAATAACATCTTTAAAAAGAAAGGGAACGATGATGACTGGGGACAAAGAGAAATGTCACTGGCAGTTAGAGGCATGCAGGGTATGGCTCTGGGATGCTCTAAAAAAAAAAGGCTAGTATTTGTGAAATTGCAGAGAGTTAAGCACTTGTCTGGGTCGCTGGTGGTTTGCTGCCTTTCTGGGGGACAGGTTAGCACCAGGCGCCAAAAGTGTGCATGTCTGATTCGGAAGTGCCCCTCCTAAGGGCTCACCCGAGGAAATAGGTGAGAGTGTGCACAAAGGTCTGGTGACAGAGGCATGCAGCGTCACGGTGGGGCTGCGCCACAGGAAAGTTAGAAAAATGAAGCAGGGCACATTCACAGCGTGAGGGACCACACGGTCAACAAAAAAATATGCAAAGTATTTTTTGTAATCAAGGTTTTCTTTTTAAAAACATTTTTTAATTTATTCTTTATTGATTTTTGAGAGGGTTGGGGGAGAGGCGGGGGAAGAGAGAGAGAAAGAGAGAAAGATCAATTTGTCGTCCACTTACCGATGCATTCGTTGGCTGATTCTCATACGTGCCGCGACCGGGGGTTGAACCAGCCACCCCGGTAGCTCAGCTGGATGCAGTGTCTTTGTGGGTTTGATCTCCGGTCAGGACACGTATGAGAATCAGCCGGCGAATGCATGGATGAGGAGAATAGCACATTGGTATTTCTCCCTCTCTCTTTTCTTTCCTCTCTCTCCAAAATCAATTAAAAATTGTTTTAACCTAAAAATAAATAAATAAAAAATTAAAAAATAAACGGCTTACCCCTCCCTCAAAGCCCAACACCGGTTCCTGCTCCTCCATGAGGTCCTTCTTGGTGTCCTTCCCTCACCCAAGGCAAGCTCGCCCTCATTCGCACCCCCAAAGCACCTCATGCCCGCTGCATGTCCCGGTCACTGGCACACATCTCTCCCCCCCTCCCCCCGCTCCTGCTTCTAGAAAGCAGAATGTGTATCTCATTCGTCCATGTTCCCTTAGCCCTGACTGCCCTGCCTTACCTCACAGAGCTGTTTCATAGATATTTAGTGAGCGCGTCAGGGAAGATGAGGGGATGTATTGTGCACAGGGACACACACAGATGCACAATCACAGTGAAAACAGAAGGGTTCCGCTTCATCCAGTGACACGCGCTCGCCCAGGGTTCTGAAAGCGGAGGCAGGCGCGTGGCCGGGGCGGCTCTCCTGCCGTCCCATTAGGGGCCCCTCTGCATCTGCATGTCTGGTGCCAGGGCCCTGGCTCGGGAACACCTTCCGTTTGCACACACGGCTGCCCCGGGCCCCTGGCCCTTCACCAGTTCCACTAATGGAGTCTAACACCGTCAACCTCTTCTTCCTGAGGACGGTCGTTGGAGTGGCATTGTTCTTACCATCCCCTCTGCCCCCGAAAGTTGGATGGGAACAGTTCAAACACAGAATGTGGCCTTCAGGAGTCTGCACTGTGGAGTATCCCGTCCAGTCAAGATGATAACATAGACTTAAGGAAGCTCAACTATGCTTAGAATGCACGTGAAAACACTGAACAAACACACCCACACGCAACCACGAGTGTACAGTCTGCGGTGCTGTAAACTTCAAATTTGCTGAGAGGGGAGATGTTGAGGGGTACCACCACAGAAGGAAAAGAAAGAAAGGGAGAAAATGGTAACGCTGTGATAAGTGTGCTAATTAGCTTCACTGCGGTGAGTATCTCAAAATGTACATTATCAAATCATCAGGTTGTACATCTTCAATGCATACAATTTTTTTTAAAGATTTTATTTATTTATTTTTAGAGAGAGGGGAAGGGAGGGAGAAAGAGAGGGAGAGAAACAACAATGTACGGTTGCCTCTCACATGGCCCTCACTGGGGACCTGGCCTGCAACCCAGGCATGTGCCCTGACTGGGAATCGAACCGGGACCCTCTGGTTCCCAGCCCGCGCTCAATCCACTGAGCTATACCAGCCAGGGCAATGCATACAATTTTAAATGATCAATTATGCCTCAGTGCAGCTGGGGGAAAGCATTCCCACAGTGTAAAGGGAAGTCCATGGCGGAAACTGAATGTGTAAAGCTCCGAACTTCAAGATAAGAGGGAGGCATTGATTGTTCCTTTAACAGAGGTGTTTTGAAGACCTCACTTTTGGGGTGCATTTGAATTATCACAGGTGTTCAAAGCTGCAGGGACCCTGAAGGGTATCTGCTTTCACACTTGCATCTCACAAATGAAGTGACAAAGGCCATTTTTCAGTCCTAGTCCGGGACTCTCGAGCCCTGTGGGAGAAAAACGCACAGCGCAAAGCAGAGGGATGTCACTGCCAAGTTGAGGGCCAACTCCAGGTGGACCCTCAGTAAGACGGGGTGTTCGGCAACCTTCTACTTTCCTGGGCTCACTGCCCACCTTGGTCCCTTTCCAGCTCTCTGCAACCCTTCTCCTGCTCCTTTCCTCTGCTGCCCGGTCCCCCCAGCTCATTCTTCAGGGCCGACCTCTTCTTCACTCAGCAAACGTTCCTTAAGCTCCGACCTTGCCCCAGGCCCAGTTCCAGACGCGGCGGTCAGAGCAGTGCATCCGGCAAAGGTTCCGGATCGGAAGATGCTCCGGGTCTGTCATTGGCCCGCAGGCAGCCGGAGGACAGACAGGCAGACGAATTTTCAAAAGCTGGTGATAAAAGGTAATTGAGGAGAGTGGTGTGACAGAGGGGCGGGGGCCTATTTTGCCTTAGGTGGTCCTTTTGAATTTTTTTTTATTGATTGATTTGAGAAAGAGAGAGGAAGGTGGCAGAGAGAGACATCAATTTCTTGTTGCACTGACTGATGCTTCTCGCCTGTGCCCTGCCCGGGGAGGGACCCACCACCCTGAACAGGAGGAGGATGCTCCGGCCGACTGGGCGGCCCAGCCAGAGCCTGCATCAGGTGGCCTTAGACGGCCTCTAGAAAGACGTGACATTTCATCGAGTCCTGATGAACAAAGTGTCCACTCGCTCCAAGTTTGGGGAGGAACGTCGGGGCCTGGCAGTGACAGGAAAGCCGCAAGTGCCCGCCCACCGCGCTGCGCTCTGTGATCCCACGTTTGAGGTTCGGACTGGACTCCGAGCAGGGCTGGCAGCCACTGGGACCTTTTCGGTGGGGTTGTGACAGACCTTGATTTATACTGTGAAAGGGTAACTTGCTGCCGTGTGGCCCGTGGATTGCAGGAAGGTGACTGCGGAAGCAGGGAGGGCAGTCGGGGCCAGGCCGATGGATTGTCCAGCGAGAGGTGGGGCTGCCACCCACCTCTTCTCGTCACTGCGGGGACTCTGGGAAGAGGGCCCTCCCTTGCTTTCTCCATCCTCACCATCCATTTCCTACTTAATCTCCCGAAATTTGGTTTTACTCCCCAGAATGCACTGCGACAGCTCTTGTTAAGGATGTCACCGCCACCCTCCCTGGGTGGCCCAATGGGTTGGAGCGTTGTCCCGTTTACCAACAGGTTTCGGTTTCGATTCCCAGTCAGGGCGCATATGGGAGGCAACCGATGGATGGCTCTCTCTGACATCCATGTCTCTCTCTCTCTCTCTCATATCAGTGAACATATCCTATCCTTGGTGAGGATTAACAAAACAGAATGTCATCACCTTGTGGTTGCCAAAGGTTATCTGTTTCTTTACCCGGACAGGCACTGCTGGTCACTCCCCACCCATCTCCCTCCTGGGACTCTTCCCGTCCCGCCCCTGGTCCTCCAGCCAGGCCTCCCCACCTTCTCTTCCTGCAACCGCCCGCTGCTCGCAGCGTTCCCCACGTGTCTCTCCTGCATCTGCTTCTCCCTGGTTGATTGACTCCGTACTGAGGACTTTGACTATAATCTGTGTGCTAACAACGTTATAAACCGCCCCCCCAAAAACCTATTATTAAAAGACCACCTACTAGAAATCCTTGCAATAAAAGAGAAATACAAATTTACAATTAAAAAGGTGAGTTGGTAGGCACGGTAGAAGACTGGACAGGGCTGAAGAGCGAATCAGCGCCCCAGGTAAGGCTATGGGTGCAGTCTCTCGGATGATAGCAGGAGACGAGAACAGAGGGCCTGCTCACACGGGGATAAGAATTGCGGGAGGTACGGAAGTTCTGACAGCCCTTCAGTGGGGGTTCCAGAAGGACGCGATGCAGAGGTGGGAGTTAAAGAAATAAAGGTCGTAGACTGTTCCAGAACATACTTTCTCATTTCAAAGAGCTCACTGAATCTGAAGAATAAAAACAAACAGAAAACCTTACACCCAAATCCCCAGTAGTTACAAACAAGGAGAAAACCCTGAAGCTGGCAGAGGCAGGCGCGAGGATCAGCCCGGCATCTCGTTGGCTGCGGGGCCCCTAAGGAAGCAAGAGGACATCACCCCCGATATTCGGATTTTATCTCAGCCCATCTCCCAGGAAAATAAAGACATTTTCAGACCTGCCTCAGCTGGACGCTTTACGACCTACAAACCCTCTCGGAAAGAAAGAATGGAGACAGCATGTTCTCCGAGGAGGAGACGTGAATCTTGGGAGGGATGAGGGGTGGCAGGAAACTAATGTGTGCAAAGAAATGACCACAGGGGATTTTACAGAACAAGCGCGCCTGGGGAATTGTTCCGAAATTCCAGAGTTACGATCTGGGACCGGAAGGACACTGGGGTATGCAGAGGGTGGGCAGCGTCCCCAGAGTCCAGGCTTCTAACCACCTCCTTGTAGACCTCTGTCCCCGGCGTCTGGCATGGGGGCCGGACACAAAGCCAGGGCTTAGCCGTTGCTGGCTGCGAGAATGAGTGAGTGCGCTGACGAACGGTTCCATTGTGGGTCTTCCCTGAACACCAGCGCCTCCACGCAGCGAGCTTTACCACCTCCCCGAATCCACCCAGGTCTCTCCAGCCACGAGCCGGGGTATGGGCAGCCGGGGCAGGTTTCGTGGCCGTTCTAGAGACAAGTTTGGATTGTGCTCCTTCCAAAGGCTCCTGGGAAAAGTGCCTCTGCCCGGCAGCTCTGCCCGCTGGCCTGAGGCCAAGAGCCTCCGAACAAACGCCCTGCTGCTCAGTGAGCGGGAGAGGACACTCTATGTCCGGAGAGCCCACACTGGCTGTTTGCTGAGTGCCAGCTGGGACGTTCTTTCTCCATGTTCCAGATCGGGTCTAGAGACTTTTTTAATCCTCACCCGAGAATATGTTTATGATTTTAGAGAGAAAGGAGTGAAAAGAAAGAGGAGGAGGAGAGAGACAGAGACAGAGACACATCTATGTGAGAGAGAAACAGAAATCGGTTGCCTCTCGTATGCACCCCAACCAAGGACTGAACCCGAAACCCAGGTATGTGCCCTGACTGGGAATCGAACCCACAACCTTTTGGTGTAAGGGATGGAGCTCCAGCGGAGCCAGATCCTTTACAAAGTGAACAGACCACTCCTTTGTGCAAAGCTCACTCCTTGCCTCACGGAAAGCAAACCTCATGAATCAAAAGTCTGCTGCAGTGCCTCCTCGCTCATTTAGTTCGGACACTCCAAACCCGAGCGTGCGCGAGGAAGTCATTCCCCGGAGCCTAGAGGCTGCCCTCGAACACCATGCACTGCCAAGAACCTTCCAGCGTGAGCTGAGAACTCATCCACTCACATCTTCTAATGTTGGGGTGAAGGTGAAGGAAGGCCAAGGGCAGGGCAAACTCCACACACTGCTCCCCAGGAAGAGATTATTGTAGAGAGGAAGAGTGGAGAGAAATCTTGAGTATCCCAATTAACTTCTAAGACAACTTCTGAGTTTCCAAAAGAAGTTCAGAACCAAGGCAAATCTGATCTGGCTTGGCCACCAACAGCCAGTGGGAATGGGACGTGTCCTTTACCTTTCTGGAGAAGACTGTGTGTTCTTTTTATCTGTCTATCTATTTATTTATTTTCAGAGAGAGGGAGAGAAACATGGATCCGCTGCCTCCCACATGCTCCCAACTGGGGAACCAGCCCACAACCAGGCATATGCCCTGACCAGGGAATTGAAACTCACGACCCTTCGGTTTGCAGGCCGGCGCTCAATCCACTGAGCCACACCAGCCAGGGCAAGACTGCGTGCTCTAATCTATCTATGGAGACCACTGTGACTTGAGGATCTCTGAGGTTCTTTACAATTCTAAAATGGTAGGATTCACTGTATTTTCGCAAAGCACGCTCTTTCGTGGGCAGAGGCCACCTGTCTGACACGAGCTGGTGGGGAGTCGCTTTCCCTGGCACTGGAGGGACCACACTCGAAGGTTGGCGGGCCCCAGGGCTCCCCCTTCCTGAAGACAGGACCTTCTACTGAACAGGAGGGCAGGCAGCTCCTCCATACATGTCTTTAAAAACTAAACAACAACTGCCAATCCCCAGCACTTTGGGTGAGCGTTTACCCAATAAACTTCACTGTTTAGGTTACTAAATGTCTTGACTTTCAGGTTCAAATGGCTGGATGACATGCGGATGCTTAGGTGGTTTTTCCCCATTTTATCTGGATGCCTGGTGCTGTGTAAACCAGCCCAGCATCCGGTATTAGGAATGGGGTCGTTTTTTCAGCTCTGAGCTGCCGGCTGAAATAGCTGATGTGTCGATGCTGCTGACGATGGTGTGTCCAGCCACGGTTCCGCGATTCAGGAAGAGAAGGGACACTCGGTCCCCAAACGTGTCCCCCCACTGCCGACGTGAAAACCTGTGGGCCCTGACAGCGTTTTCCTGGTCAGCACAACTGCACAGGTTTCTCCTGGAGCTCCTGGGAGTTCAGGTGCCTGGCCCAGGGCCCAGGCCTGACCCCCACGTGGGGACCCTGAGCGTCAGGGGCTGCTGGCTTTCGGCCAGGGCTGTGGCTCCAGCCTGCTCCTGGACAGATGCGTGGTGCCAGGGAGACCGAGCTCCAGATGGGAGAAGGGTCTGCGCTGAGCGTGAGGAGTGGGGCCAGCATGGGCCAGCGGCCGACTGACGCGAACACCTCTGCGCGCTTCTTCCCGCTACGAAGACTGCGCTGCGGGCCAGCGGGCGCACGGGGGCGCTTCTATTGTTCTCAGCGGCAATCAGAGACTTTCCCGAGGTTGCACGGACTCAGTCCTACAAGGCTCCAGTCTACTCGAGGGGCCACCATGTCCCAAGTGCTGTGTTCCGGCATTTACCACGTATTTTCTCATTCTCGATGTGATAGATCTGCGGGGGTTTTTAAGGACGAATGAGGAAACCAAAGCACCAGGTTCAGCCATGCATTCGAGGCCACGTGATTAGCAAGGGGAACAGCTTGGAGGTGATGGAGGCGTTTTATGGTCTTGAAGCCTGCCCGCATCCTCATTCTAGTATATTGTCTCTTTTAAAAAATGTTTTTGAAATTGGCCCTGGCTGGTGTGGCTCAGTGGACTGAGCACCAGCTTATGAACCAAAGGGTCACTGGTTCAACTCCCAGTCAGGGCACAGGCCTGGGTTGCAGGCCAGGCCCCCAGTGGGGAGCGCGCGAGAGGCAACCACACATTGCTGTTTCTCTCCCTCTCTCCTCCCTTCCCTTCTCTCTAGAAATAAATACTCCTTTTTTTTTAAAAAGAAAACATTAAAAAAACTTTACAATTTTTTTAAAATTGATTTTTAGACAGAGAGACAGAGACAGATATTGATTTGTTGTTCCACTTATTTATGCACTCACTGGTTGCTCCTTGTATGCACCCTGACCGAGGATCAAACCCGCAACCTTGGTGTATTGGAACGATGCTCTAACGCAGTGAGCCACCCGGCCAGGGCCAATACTGTCTCAAAATAGCAGAGAAACACACCTCACCCACCTCAGCAGTGGCCCCCAGATCCGCATTCCCGCTTCTAGTCTCTCCCCTCCCCACGTAGTCCATTCTATAAACCAAGGCAGCTTTAATGTTCCTAAATCTTGCTTTCATCCCTTTACTGCCTGCTCAAAACACTCCCAGTCGCCCAAAGGAGCAGAATAATGTCCCGACTCCCTCTGATGTCTGTGCTTTCTGTCAATCATCCTTATTTTATGCAGACAGTCTCTCCCACAGCTTCTGCAACCTTCACTGAGGAACGGCAGACCTCCAGAGCAAAATCAGCAGAGTGGCGCCAATGTCGTTCTTTTTTAAAAAGGGTTTTATTTATTTACTTATTTTTAGAGAGAGAGGAAAGGAGAAAGAAAGAGAGGGAGAGAAACATCGATGTGCGGGTGATACGTCGATGGGTTGCCTCTCGTACGCCCCTAACTGAGGCTCTGGACTGCACCCCAGGCGTGTGCCCTGACTGGGAATCGAACCGGCCACCTTTCGGTTCACAGGCTGGTGCTCAGTCCGCTGAGCCACACCCGCTGGGGCGGGATGCCGACTTTGAATGACCCTGTCTCAAACTTAGGGTATTTTCAGCCTTCATGAAAATGAAGCATTCAAGCCAGTATTTTAAACAAAGATATTATCAATGACATTTCCAGCATCTTAAATTACTAGCGGTGGCTAATGTTCAATTACATTCTCTTTACCATCTGTTGCTTGCTAAAAACTTTAGCATCTCTTTCCAAAAAATGTTAATGAAGGGCTTGTATAAACGACTTGTCGCCCCCTGCCCCGCCCCGTCGGCAGATACTTACACTGCATTTTTCCTGGCGGATGCTCTATCCGATTGTTCGGTGTGCTTTGCGTGGGAGGCATCAGGAGGGCCTCACAGTGAGAGTGCATTTGCTTGAAGTCCTTCCCCCGTTAAATCAAAGATATGAGGAAGTCGGTCAATAGACCTGCATCTGCTATGTTATGGTTCAACCAATTTTCTCGGTTGTTAAACCCTCTTGCCCATCATCTACCGATTAGCCTCTGCATTTACTAAAAGTCATTTTTATGAAGCTATAGAAAAACTGTGCTGAGACTAAATGCTGGGGCCCGTTTCAGGGTGTTTTCTTGGTGCGGTGTGCGTCTGTGTGTGGTACCTTTCACCTTTCAAATCTTTGCCTGACTTTACCGTGGAGGGCGGAGAACAAGACATGTCTTCCCAGACGGGGGGGTGTCATCTCCACCAGGCGCCCCGGCTGGGACAGGGGAAGTGGCCAGGCTGGTCCTCGCTATCGAGGGGCCTCCTGCACCAGGAGGACATGTCTTGAGTCTCCTTCTGACTCCGGGCTCTAGGATGCTGGTCCTCATGGCCACGTCACTGACTCCCTCGGCCTCAGGCTCCTCATTCCTGACGTAAGGGTCTTTCCAGGTTCTCTCAGGGGTCTTTTATAGATCTGAAAGCACATGGTCACAGAAAACCCGTATCGGGAGCTCGCGGAAATGCTGACTCTGGTGACCTCCGACCTCCCTCAGAGCTTCCTCCTTCGATGTCTTCCGACATCATCAGGACTTGCACCGAGGGAGAACAGAGCACCCCTAACTGGTTTCGGCAGGCAGTACGGAATGCGGGGCACTCTGCCCCCCACATCGCTGTGCTCAGAGGCTCCCGGTTTTGGCTCGGCCCCCTCCCATAAACAAGTGGGAGGGTCGTGGGTTTGCACGACTCACAGAATAAGGTGCACACGGGGTCCTCTCTCTTTGATTACTCCGAGCAGCTTTCCTTGCCCTAGGCAGCTCGTCCCCTGGCCCAGTAGGTCTCTGTCACCCTGGCCTGAGTCCAGCTGCCTTCTCTCACTAGCCAGCTTTAGGACCTGGGCCTGGGGCCTCACCTCCCTCATCTGCAAAACACCGAAACCACGGGGTCAGACTTTCAGAGGATCTAAAATTCAATGCTTCCATGAGCCACTTGAGGCCAAACAGAAAAACTGCCGAGACAGTGAAGCCCCACTTTTATGCCCAGGAGGATCCTTGGACTCTGCCGCCCACCTCTGCCCTGGATGCTCTGGCCCAGCCTCCGTGGTGGGGTCCAGGTTCTGATGGCCGAGTGCCAGGCTGGCCTGCGCACCTGCAGGCCCAGGGTCCACGTTCCGTTTCAGTCACAAGAACCTGAAGCAGAGTCCCAGCTTCTCCCTGCACCATCCTCGCCTCATTCCGGCAAAAAGAAAAATACTTATGTTCAGCTTCCATGTACTCAGCAGAGTGATCAATTAACTACTCCATTTACGGAGCTACTCGGAAGCCTTTCCGGGTGCCGTCGAGGAGGCTGGGGTGGAGGCCTGGTGCTGGCCTCAGGACGGGGAAGGGGGGGCTCTCACCCCAAATGCCGGCCAATCTGAACGGGTTCCAGGAACCAGCTCAGGCGCGCCTCTCTTCCTCCATCAGCCGGCACTCGGCAGCGGCCGGTCTGTCTTACTCAAGGGAATTTTCTGCACAGCCAACAGAGGGGTAACTTTAAAGGGAAAATCCACCCAAGGGCCTTGGTAGGGGTTTTGTCTCGATCCAAGTGTTATCAGGTTGGCTAGTTGCTAATAGTTTACAATTTATTATATTTACTCTAAATGGTAAAGATGATGCTATCCAGAAAGAGTTATTTTAAGATGAAACGGACAGCCCTGGCCAGGTAGCCCTTTGGTTAGAGTGTCGTCCTGACATGCCAAGGTCGTGGGCTCCACTCATGGTCAGGGCACACGCAAGAGTCAGCCGAAGAATGGATCAACAAATGGAACAGCAAATCAGTGTCTCTCTCTCTCTCTAAAATCAATTTTTAAAACGACAGAATAGAGAATTGGATTCTGTTTCTTCATCTCTGACTTCTAAGGTCCTCTCCCATTCCTACTGTCTGACTCTGACTCAGTGATTTTGTGATGAACTTATTATTTCCAGAGTTCAGTTTCATTATCTGTTAAAATGGTATGGTGACATTTTCTCTACCCATCTCAGATAACCAAATCAGATGATAGATTTGAAATGTTCAAATGCAGTATGTATCTAAGAGGTTATTATCTGTGCCTCATGGAAAGCAGAGAGAAATATTCCTAAGCCTCAATCCCTCATTTTGGTCAACAGTTTAAAATTTGAAATCTTTGTCATTTTCTTGGCAGCCTTAATAAGCTAATTTGAATTTAATTTGATTTTTTTCAGTCATCATCATTTTTTTTAAAAGATTTCATTTATTTACTTTTAGACAGAGGGGAAGGGAGGAAAAGAGGGAGAGAAACATCAACATATGTTTGCCTCTTGTGCGCCCCCCACTGGGGACCTGGCTGACAACCCAGGCATGTGACCTGACTGGGAATTGAACCGGCAACCTTTTGGTTCGCAGGCCCACGCTCAATCCACTGAACTACACCAGCCAGGGCTAAAGAGGAGTCACTGTCTTTTTTTTTTTTTTTTTAATATTTTATTTTTTTATTTATTTTAGAGAGTGGGGAAGGGAGGGAGACAGAGAGAGAGAGAAACAGCAATGTATGGCTGCCCCCCACACGGCCCCCACCAGGGACCCAGCCCGCAACCCAGGCACACGCCCTGACGGGGAACCGAACCAGGACCCTCCGGTTCCCAGCCTGCGCTCAATCCACTGAGCCACACCAGCCAGGGCAGAGGAGTCACTGTCTTAAAATGAACTCCATCAGAGGTTTTAAATAACCTAAATTGATATCAAATTCTACAAGTAGAGACTCTGAAACAGATCAGACACCTCGGGGACTGCTCTCAAGTGCAGGGGCAGCCGCATGGCTCGTGTCGAGATTTGGCCAAGCTCGTTTCCAGCCGCGAGTACTTGGAGGGGGTTATAGATGTCTTCAAAACGCTGCAAGTCTCTCCTCTCCTGGGGGCTGGTGCAGCCCTTGAGCCAGGCAGTCCTTCTGGAAGGGTCTTCCCACCCTCCCCTGCCACTTCCTTATTCGGGTCCATCTCCCATCACCCGCAGGAGCATCAGGCCACCCAGCCCGTGGGGCACAGGATCCACACGGGGGCTCAGGGCAGGGAGACCACCCACCTTCCTCTCGTGTGGACAGACTGACGTTCTCCATCGCCCAGGTCGTGTATGTGTTATCCTAACCTGTTCCCTTCTCCTTGAAATGAAGTGAGATCAGGTGACATTAAGTTGTCTTTCAAGCTAAAGTTTTAGAAAATGTTTTATGACAGGGAGGAAAGCAGGAAGTAGCCATGCGTCCGTCCGCTTGCCCTGCGAGTATTTCCTCCGTGCAGGGCACTGAACAGGTAACCCCCCAAACGTC
>PVJI01027264.1:0-17923 GCA_004026765.1 Micronycteris hirsuta
TGTGTCTTGAAGTGGGCGTCTTTGGGTTCCTCTTGATTGGGACTCTCTGTGTTTCCTGGATTCATGTGACTTTTTCTCTCATCAAATTAGGGAAGTTTTCCATCATTACTTTTTCAAACAGATTTTCTACCCCTTGCTGTTCTTTTTCTCCTTCTGGTATCCCTGTTATACTGATATTGTTACATTTCATGTCATCTTGCAGCTCTCTTACCACCTGTTCATTCTTTCTGAGTCTCCTTTCTTTTTCTTGTTCTATCTGGGAGTTTTTTTTTTTTCTACCTTGTCCTCCAACCCGCTCATTCAATCCTCTGCTTCTTCCAGTCTGCTTTTGATTCCTTCTACTGTGTTCTTCAGTTCAGATATTATATTCTTCATTTCCTCTTGGTCCTTGCTGATAGTTTATATTTCATTTTTCATGTTGATATAGTTTGCAGTGAGTTCATTGTAGTTTCCCTGTGGTTTCTGGTAATTCTCTGTGAGCTCATTGAGCTTCCTGATTACCATTGCTTTGAACTCAATATCTGATAGTTGACTTGCCTCTATTTCATTTAGCATTCTTTCTGAGGCTTCCTCCTTTCCTTTCATTTGGGGTTTGTTTCTTTGTCTTCCCATTGTTTGTGAGACTCTTCTCGTTAGCGATTGCTTCTTAAATTGATCTGTTCTGACTCCCTGGGTTTATGGTGTGAACTTCTATGGTAGAATACCTGTGAGATTTAGTGGTACTGTCTCCTTAATATCCTGAGTTCTCTGATCTTGGAGTGTCATTTATGTTGACTCTCTGTATGTCTTTGGGTTTTGATTGTTGTTGGGTCTTTCTTTGATGGGTCCTTCCTCTAGCTGGTTCACTGAGAGTCACTCCATCCACCACATCTTGTATTCTGTTGTGCAGGTTTGGACAGGTTGTGTTGAAGCTGATTCTTCTGTGTGTACAAGGTTTTGAGGCTTCTCTCTCTCTTGTTCAATTTTTTGTTGTGGGTAATTTCCCTACCATTTAGTTACATTTCCAGATTGGTCCTGGTTTGAGATTAGTGTGGCTTCCACTCCCTCCTTCACCTTCTTTTGTTTTTATGTGTTGGTGGTTCTTTTGTTGGTGGGTTTCCTGTTCCAGCAGGTGTACTGGTGTTCACCTCTCCCACCTTGCAAGTTCTCTGGAATAGCAAAGTAAAATTTGTCTTACTGTTTCTGTTTTTGGAATGACCTCTGGTCTTTTGACAGCTCCAGGTTTTAATGTCTCGCTCTTGGGAAAAGAAGAAAAAAAGGAAGGAAGGAGAAGGAATAAAAAAAGGAAAGGAAGGAAGGATGGACAAAGGAGTGAAGAAAACAGAGAGAAAAAAGGAAAGGAAGGAAGAAGAAATTTAAGAAAATAAGAAGGAAGGAAGGAAAAAAGGAATTAAAAAGAAGGAAAGAAAGGAAGAAGGAATTAAAAGGAAATTTTTTTAATTAAAAAATCAGGAAGAAAGAATAAAAAAAGAAAGAAGGACATAAAGGAAAAGGAATTTTTAAAATAGTAGTTCTGCTGGCTTTAAACCAGTCAGGCCTGTTCTGCTGGTCTTCCTGGCTGTGTCAGGCTGGGGAGGGATTGGTTTTGCTTTTCTCCCTTCCTGAGCTGCACTCTTCCCTGTTGTTCTGTCTCCAGCCCAGTTCCTCAGTGCCCTTCTGTGCCCAGCCTAGGCCTTTAGTCCACCAGTTGTTCTGTCCTTGAGGTGCATCAATTAGGGGCATCTCACACCCCGCCTTCTTGCTCTTTGCTGTCCTAGATGCTAGGGACTCTCAGCACCCCTTCAGGGGAGTTCAGCCTCTCACTGAGTCAGGTCTTTCCGGGGACTGCAGCTCCCTTCTGCAGGGTGCTTCCACCTTTCTCTTAGAGACCAAGTCGGCCACATAGGGCTCTGGGTGAAGGGGCTGGGTGGGAGACCCTCCATGCCTGGTGCCTCAGGAGTGAGCTCCATGGACCAGGTGCACACTGTCCACAGTGTTTCTGGATTGGGTGTAGGTGGGCCTCTGCGGATCACCAGGTGCGAACTGACCCAGGGCTGCGGCGGGTAGGGGTGCAGGAGGCAGGAGGCTGCTGTGTAGAATTCCCCAAATAGCTGAGGAGTACCTCTTTTTTAATCTTTTTCTTTTTGAAGAATTCCTCCTATTCAAGCCCACTGGTCCAAACAAGCACCTGGCCTCTCACACAGCCCAGCCTGGCTCTCTCCCAAGAATTTTACAGCAGACCCCCAGGGCACCAGGCCTTGGGCTGCAGCTGCTCTGGTCCCTGTGCTGGTCCCAGGGACCTTATTGTCCTTAAGCAACCTCCTTACCGTGTGATTTTTCAATGTCCCCTACAATTTTTGGTCTCCAATCTTCATATATGCTGGAATACCATTGGCTGTTCACTTTGTTCCTCAGAAGATCAGCTAGGTATTTCACCCCTGTGCAGGGGGAAGTGGACTCTGCTTCTACATATCTCACGGCCATCTTCCCCTCAATAATTATTTTTTAAGTTTTATTTTTTATTGTTGTTTAATTACAGTTGTCCTAATTTCCCCCTGTTGGTCTCCCCTGCCCCTCAACCTCCCCACCCCATTCCTTCAGTCAGTCCTCACCCTGTTGTCCATTACCATGGGTCCTTTGTATATGTTCCTTGACTAGACCATACCCCTTCTTTCCCCCATTTTACCTCTCCCCCCTCCCCTCTGGCCACTAATTATTTTAAAATTATTTTTCAAAATGGGCAAAAGACATGAACAGACACTTCTTGAAAAAGGACACACAGAGGGCACAGAGACATATGAAAAGATGCTCAACATCATTAGTCATCATAAAGATGCAAATTAAAACCACAATGAGATACCACCTCACACCAGTAAGAATGGCCATCATCAACAAAGCAACAGATAACTGTTGGAGGGCATGTGGAGAAAGGGAACCCTACTGCACTGTTGGTGGGAATGCAGACTGGTGCAGCTATTGTGGAAAACAGTATGGAACTTCCTCAGAAAAATGAAAATGGAACTGCCTTTCGACCCAGCAATTCCACTACTGGGATTATACCCTAAGAACCTTGAAACACCAATTCAAAAGAACATATGCACTCCAATGTTCATAGCAGCACAATTCACAATAGGCAAGTGCTGGAAACAAGCTAAGTGCCCATGTACAAATGAGTGGCTCAAGAAACTATGGTACATTTACACAATGGAATTCTACACAGCAGAAAGGAAGAAGGAGCTTATACCCTTTGCAAAAGCATGGATGGAACTGGAGAGCATTATGCTAAGTGAAGTAAGCCAGGCAGTGAGGGACAAATACCATATGATCTCTCCTTTAACTAGAGCATAATCAACAAAAGCAGAAGGCAAGCAAAACATAAGCAGAGACATTGAAATTAAGAACAGTCTAACAATAGCCAGAGGAGAGGGGTGAGGGGACAATGGGGAGAACGGTTTTCAGGAACCATTATGGAGGACACATGGACAGAACCAAGGGGGAGGAGGGAGGCAGGGAAGGGAGGTGGGGTTGGAGGGGGTGGGGGGTTTGTCTATCCCTGTCGGCATTTCTGGGTTGTTGGCTTCTTCATTGTCAAATTTGGGATATATGAAGCAAAAGGAAAACTGAGGAAAATCACCAGGATTTTTTTGCTAGGCATGTGCAGTCCCTAACCAGTTTGCCTACTTCTTTTCAACATTCCAACTTATCTTATGTTTGTTTTATATATAATGTCATGAGTGTATAATTTTAAATACTTGGAATAATAGTAAAAAGTAGATGCACTCCATACTTCTAGAAGGAGAAATTCATAGCTGTTTTAAAAGATGACTGTGGAAGCAACATGGTGAGTAGGATTAGAGATGACTCTTGCTGGGGGCCGGGACAGCTCAGGGGAGTGCAGTAATGTCGACCCATCTATGTTTGATTATTTGCTGTTTACTTAGTCAGTTTGGGCTTCTAGAACAAAATATCATGGACTGGATGTCTTAAAAAACAAAATTTATTTCTCACAGTCTGGAGGCTGGGAAGTCCAAGATGAGTACATCAATATATTTGGTATTTGGTAAAGTCCTAATTCCTGGTTCATAGAAAGTTGTCTTCTTGCTGTATCCGTACATGGTGAAAAGGGCTAGTGATCTCTCTTTTATAGGGTCTCTTTTATAAGGGCTCTGCTCTCATTTTAAAATTACCTCCCAAGTACTGTCACATTAGGGATTAGGTTCTAATATATAAATTTTGGGTAACCACAAAAATTCAATCTATAGCAGGTTTAGTGGTAATTTTTTTCTTAAACACCTCTTGCAGAGAAGGAAGGGTGGTGAGAAGTTGCAGTTGTTGCTCAGATATCACAGAAAAGATAATTATTTAAATGGTACTGGACTCACACTAAAATGTTGGACTGGGCCAGGTGAAAAGAAGGACAAGGTTGGTTGTCTAGATTTGAGACTTTTCAGGTATCTTTATTGACATTTATACCAGCATAGTTGAAATATACTTTAGAGACACTGTTGCAATATTTAATACTTGGAACAACCAAATGTGCAAAATTCCATGACTGATTTCAACTAGTGCCCGTTAGAGGATGAAGAGGAAAATTTCTTTCAAAAAATTCTGTTTCATCTTTTCATATGATTCTGGGTCCTCTGTATGTCTTTTTTCGAGAAGTGTAAGCCAGGCAGTGAGGGACAAATACCATATGATCTCACCTTTAACCGGATCATAACCAACAAAAGCAGAAAGCAAGCAAAACATAACCAGAGACATTGAAATTAAGAACAGTCTAACAATAGACAGGGGAGAGGGGGGAGGGGACAACGGTGAGAAGGGTTTTCAGGAATCACTGTAGAGGACACATGGACAGAACTAAGGGGGAGGAGGTAGGTTGGGGGGGAAGGTGGGGCTGGAGGGGAAGGGAGGAAGGGAGGGGAGAGGATGCAAATAACTGTAATTGAACAAAAAAAATTAAATTAAAAAAATACTTTCTAAAAAGGAAAAAAAATCTGTTTCACAGTTTGTGTACAGTGCAAGGCAATTTGTGTTTATAAACTAAGTGGCAGCAATGCTAATTGTCAGATGAAAAAAAACATACAACAAACGAGTAGTTTTCAAGGCAGATTTCTGATGATGTGAGGAGTAAAACATGTAGCTAGAAACAAAAACTTGAGAGACAGACTCATTTCAAGTTGTGTTTGGAGTGACATTTATAGTCCACCATAATCTATTTTGTGTATGGTATATGTATATGTATGTATGCATGTAAGGTGAGAGTTTAGAATAGGATACAAGTGAATATAAATAGTCAAGGGAATTAAGGAGATATTACAAATCTGTTACTTCACATTTACATCAGCGAAATCACTGGCTGGGGAGCTGAATAACCAGAGCTATCATCAGCTCAAAATGGTTCTGATACTGGATATTACCTGGTCTAAATAGCTATTCTGGAACAGAGTAGAAAACGGATTCAGCAATCACCAGAGATGTTTGTACTCAGATTTCTGAAGACTGCAAGATGACCAGTTTAGGAGATGGAAGACCTAAGTCCTGGTCTAGTTTCTCCCATTGTTAATTCATATATAATCATGGGTGAGTTACTTCCCCTTTAGAGGCCTTGGTTTCCATCTGAGTAAGAAAAGATTACACTAGCATAATATTGAAGGTTTATTCAAGTTATTTTCTCTGCTTTTTATTCCATGAGTAACCATGAAGCATCAAAAAAGTGTGAGGATGACACTGTCTTGCCATGGATGAGTATAAACCTTACTCCCTAAGGATATATTCTCCAAAATGTTTCCAGAAGGTTGGTGCCCAGAACTCTGGCTTTAACTAGTGATTTATTGCTTCTGATGCAGATGATCTAATTATCACGTTTTAGAAAGTATGGCTTCAAGGTATAGATCCTTGAAGTTTTTCCAGCATGTGTGATAGAAGGGAACGGTATGGGCTTGAAAAATGGTCATTTAAAGACACACACGTGCAAGTGCACACACAATATTATATGTGTGTTTCATGTACAGTGGTCCTTGTTTTTGTGAGTCCTTGAGGCTTAAAATGTTTGAAAGGGAATTCATTTACGATTTACCTTTCATTCCCACTTGCTAGATTGTTCCTCTTGTATCCCCATCTTGTTTAATAATGTCATTATTTATATAGTGACCCTAGCTAGAAATAATGAAGTTATCCTTGACTATTTTCTTTCCCTGAAGCTTAGTAAACAGTGTGCTTTCTTTCTAAAGTACTCTTTACTCCGATTGTCTGCTTGCCAACTCCTAGTCTTTCTTCAATATTTCAAATTTTGGTGTACATTTTACTTCTTCCAGCTTTTCTTGATCTAATGTCTCCATCTCCCACCACAGATGTATTTATGAATCTTGTTGTTGTCTTCGTAGTTATTACTGTGTATTATAATTCATTCCATTAATATTTGCCTTTCTTATTAGAGTAGGAGGTCCTTGAGGGCAGTGGATTTTTCATGTCTGTGCCCCCTGGCCATGAGAGAGTATTTGGTCAATTAAATGTTCATGTACTTTTCCAGAAGACTAAGGTGATTTTAAGATCTAAGGCCCTGTGTACTCTGTCCCAAAGTCTTGGAGGGAGAGAATATTCATGCTGTCAAAGTGTAGTCATGGAAGGTGATTTGACTTTGGGCGGTGGGCAATGAAATATACATACCATGTGTCATAGAAATGTGCATTTGAAACCTATATAATCTTATTAACCAATGTCACCCCAATAAATTGAATTAGGAATTTTTAAAAAAGACATTAATGGGTTAAAGATATCATGGGTACCTTCAAATATCTAAAGAACTTCCATTGGAGGATAGACAAGATTTTATTAATCCCTGTGTTTACAAATGTCAGAAAATATGTAGGAGGTATAAGGAGACAGATTTCATTTTAAGAGAAACAAGAGATATTAGGATTGTTAAAGGGAAAATATTCTGCCCTGAGAAGTATTAAGTTTCCTGTCACTGCAGGTGCATGAGCACTAGCATGACAGCCACTTGCAGAATACATTACAGAGAAGATTTAAATCCACGTATAGGAGGATTAGACCTAACAGTTTTTAGCATCCTTCTAGAATGTGTTCCTTTAAACAAGATGGAATTGAACAGAAGTGGAACATATCTCCCCCTATTCCTCTTCTATTTTTCTCTAATATGTTAATAGCACTATCACACTTACCAGCACCCAAGTCTCAAAAACAGAGAATCATATATCCATCCATCACCTCATCCCAGTTCTTTCAGTTTTTAAAATCTCTAGATTTTTACCTTTACATAATCATATCATCTCTTCAATTCCCTTGTTCCATCTACATTGCCTTTGTTGTAATTCAGATGTTTTTTACCTCTTCTCCTGATCATTTCAACAGTCACTTCCTAATTCCTGGCCATAGTTATTAGAACAATAAATGTAAAATATCATTCTAATGATATTACTCATATGTTCAAAAGCTTTCAATGGCTCCACACTACCATTAGTAAAAATCAAATACTTTATCTTATGATTCAAAGGTCCTTCAAAATATGGTAGTGAACTCTCTCCCCAGCCTAATATAACCATGCTTCTCTACATAATAACACTACTCAAAACTATTATAATATTGAATGCTTCCAGAACAAACCCTGTTCTTTACTTTTTTCTCTCGTCTTTCTAAATGTTGTGCCTATCTTTCAAGGACCAGTTAAAATGACATCTCCTTATCAGATCCATTATAATTTCTTCCCTTTGCCATCACTTTCTAATGAATATTTCTCCTCTAAACTCTACACATGTAATTTTTGATTAATGGTTGCAAGATGTATATTTTATTTATTTTTATTTTTTTATTGTTCAAGTACAGTTGTCTCCATTTTCAACCCACCACACCCCCCAACCCCAGCCATCCCTGCCTCCCACCCTCGAACCTACCCCCTTTGGCTTTGTCCATGTGTCCTTTATACATGTTCCTTGATGGACCTGCCCCTATTTTCCCTCATTATCCCTCAACCCCCTCCTCTCTGGTTACTGTCCTTTATTTCAATGTCTCTGGTTATAGTTTGCTTGCTTGTTTGTTTTGTTGATTAGGTTCCACTTATAGGTGAGATCATATGGTATTTGTTTTTCACTGCCTGGCTTATTTCACTTAGTGTAATGCTCTTGAGATCCATCCATGCTGTCATGAAGGGTGGGAGTGCCTTCTTTCTGCTGTGTAGTAGTCCACTGTGTAAATGTACCATAGTTTTTTATCCACTCATTTTCTGGTGGGTATTTAGGTTGCTTCTAGCACTAGGCTATTGTAAATTGCTCTGCTATGAACATTGGTGTGCATAGATTCCTTAAATTAGTGTTTCCGGATTCTTAGGGTATAATCCCAGCAGTGGTATTGCTGGGTCGAAAGTACTTCCATTTTTAGTTCTCTGAAGAACTTCCATACTGTTTTCCACAGCAGATTTACAAGTCTGCATTACCACCAACAGTGTACTAGGGTGCCCTTTTCTCTACAGCCTCGCCAACACTTGTTTGTTGATTTGGTTATGATGGCCATTCTGACCAGTGTGAAGTAGTATCTCAGTGTGGCTTTAATTTGCATCTTTTGGATGGCTAGTGATGCTGAGCATCCTTCCATCTGTCTCTCAGCCCCCCGTATGTCCTCCTCGGAGAAATGTCTGTTCAAGTCCTTTGCCCATTTTTTAATTGGATTCTTTGTCTTCCTGGAGTGGAATTGTGTGAGTTCTTTATATATTTTGGAGGTCAAACCCTTGTCCAAAGTATCATTGTCAAATATATTTTTCCATATGGTTGGTTCCCTTTTCATTTTTGTAATGTTTTCTTTAGCTGTGAAGAAGCTTTTTATTTTGATGAGTCCCATTTGTTTATTCTTTTCTTTATGTCCCTTGCTCTAAGAACATATGTCTAGGGGACATATTGGTGAAAATATTGCTGCATGGAATATGTGAGATTTTCCTGCTTATGTTTTTCTCTGAGACTTTTACTGTGTTGTGACTTATATTTAACTCTTTTATCCACCTTGAATTTATTTTTGTGCATCGTGTGTTAGTGATCAGGTTCCATTTTTTTTGCATGTAACTGTCCAGATTTCTCAACACCATTTTTTGAAGAGACTATTTTTACTCTATTTTATGCTTCTGCCTCCTTTGTGAAAAAATTAATTGACCGTAGAGACTTGGGTTTATTTCTGGGCTCTCTGTTCTGTTCCATTGTGATCACAATATGTATATTTTAAAAGATGTTTTATTTCAACATGCCTATGTTTATATTAAAAAGTTTCTATCTATAGGCAGCATATACTGTGTTTAATTTTTTAAAAATATCCAGTCTGGCAATCCTTGCTTAGCCATAGTCATGTATTTGTACTTTTCTTATAAATCATGCATTTTTAGCTTGTATAGCAACAATACAGACAACTAACATTTTTGAGTGTTTGCTATGTGTTAGTTACTATTCTAAATATTTTACATCTATTATTTCATTTATTATGTCCTATAAGCAACTTATGAAGTTGGAACTATTATTATCACTATTTTAAAGAACTTTAAGTTTGAGAACTTGAGATTTTAAGTACAGGGTTGGGCAAAAGTTAGATTACAGTTGTTCATGTGGAAAAAGACATGCAGGTTATGATTATTACAATAGCTTTATTAACACTGTGCTTTGTATAACCACAACTGTAAACCTACTTTTGTCTACCCCTGTATTTTGCTAAGTTATCCTCAAACCAGTCAAGTAATTTTTCAATAAAAGACATATGTGTTTTCCACAGTGGCTGCACCAGTCTGCCTTCCCACCAACAGTGCACTAGGTTTACCTTTTCTCCACATCCTTGCCAGCACTTGTTATTTGTTGATTTATTGATGATGGCCATTTTGACAGATGTGAGATGATATCTATAGTGGCTTTAATTTGCATATCTCTGATGGCTAGTGATGTTGAGCAATTTTTCATATATATGGGCCATCTGTATGCCCTTCTTGGAGAAATGTCTTTTCAGGTCCTTTGTCCATGTTTTAATTGGATTGTTTGTCTTTCTGGTGTTGAATTGTTTAAGTTTTCTTTTTTCATTGTTGTTCAAGTACAGTTGTCTCCATTTCCCCGCCACCACGCCCCCTACCTCACCCATCCCCACCTCCCACCCTCGAACCTACCCCCTTTGGCTTTGTCCATGTGTTCTTTACACATGGTCCTTGATGGCCCTTCCCTCATTATCCCCTATTATCCCTCTCCTCCCTCCCCTCCGGTTACTGTCAGTTTGTTCTTTATTTCAATGTCTCTATATAAGCTCTTCATGTATTTTGGAGATTAAACCCTTGTCTGATATATCATTGGCAAATATGTTTTCCCATACACTTGGTTTCCTTTTCATTTTGATGATGGTTTATTTAGTCTTGTAGAAGCTTTTTAGTTTGATGCAGTCCCATTTGTTCATTTTTCCTTTATTTCCCTTGCCCGGGAGATATATCAGCAAAAATATTGCTATGCAAGATTGCTGAGATTTTACTGCCTATCTTTTCCTCTAGGATTTTTATAGTATCATGACTTATGAAGTCTTTTATCCATTTTGAGTTTATCTGGTATATGGTGTAAGATGGTGATCTAGTTTCATTTTTTTTGCATGTACTAGTCCTGTTCTCCCAACACCATTTATTGAAGAGACTGTCTTTACTCTATTGTATGCTCTAAAGAGATGATTTGCATTGGGTTTCAAGGTAGCTTTGACTGGGATAAGACAAAGGGGGAAACCCCTCCAAACAGGAAGCATAATGTGCAGTTCAGAGGAAGAGGATGCTTAAGGCATGTTTAAGGAAAGAATAAATAGATTTAGTTGGAACCAGATTATTTGGTAGGGAAATATTCAAATATTTGGGTAAGTAAATGTGGAAGGCCTAGATTGACAGGTTGTTTACCTCCCATGAGACCACAGTATTCAATTATCCACTGAGGAAGGCCACATGGACCAATAAAAGGTCATGTGAATTGCCAAACATCACATATCCTATCTTGGACCCATGGCAGATCTAAGATTTTACATTGACTTCTTATATCTCTTTATCCAATGTCCTTTCCAAACAAATTCAGGTTCTACAGTATTTCCTACTTTAGGGACAGTAGTAAGCAATGATATTTACCAAAGACCAGGGTATGTGTAGAGATTGTTTTCACTACCAAGCTTCTTCAAATGACTTGGTCAATAACCCTAATCTGTTCTTATTTGGAGTGATTTGGAAGCTGTGGATCAGTATCACCTTCCCATCTCTTCCTCAGAATGATATACAATACTATGTTTCTTATGGCCTGAATCCACCTTCAACAGTCTCCAGATTCAAAAGGGACTAGGGAGCTCTCCAAGGAAATGAGACCCAGGAGAAATGGGCAGACTTGGTGTCAACTATAATAAGACAACAAATCATAAAATTTTCTCCTCTTTTTCTAAGGCTACATTTTACTTTGATGGCTTTTGAAATAAATGTTGGTTTGAAAAATGAGGGAAGCCTTTGTCTGTGGTTGCACTCTTGAAGTTCCAGGAATCATTGTTGCTCATTGCCTCTATTGCTTTTCAGTCTCAGCTGCCTCTCTTTTTGTTCCTCTTCCTTGTGCCACTTCCTCTCTTCTTGTTACTTTCCTCTTCCTAGTCTCCAAATTGCCAGGTCATTCACTGATGCCCTAGTTGTTAGTAAACCATAGTCACTAATAAATCAGTAGAGTTTGGGGTGCCACCCCATAGGGGATTTTGTCTTAACTATAAAGCTTGCATGTGTGTTTGGCTACTGATTGACTAAAAATATCTTTCTTAAACCACTGATTGAAGTTTTAGAATAAACAAATAAAAATAGCATAATAGAATCTGTCCTTAACTTGGAGAAGAACCAAAGAATCAAGCTGTTCTTCTGACACGGATGAAAGGGCCCATCTGAAAAATATCTGAACCCACTCAAAATTTCAAAAGAACATGACCCAGGGCCCAAGCCCTGGGAGATGTCTTCTACAGAGGCAGCTGGAATGCTACAGGGGAAATACAAAATTTTTGTACATTTTCATCTAATCCCACGCAGATCTAATCTCATCTTTCAAGAAATGCATGCCTTAATCAAATTCTGTGTAAATATAAAGGGGGGGAAATCACCTCAAATACAATTTATGTTTTATTTTTAGCCCAATTAACCCTCAGAGCCATTAGCTTTGCTGTGGCTTCAGGGCTTCCCTGGAGCAAAGCTCAGAGGCCTTTAAACTTCCTCTGACAAAACTCCCTATCTTCCTTCAGTACTGAAATAGTTTAGGGCTTGAATTTTAAGACATGAAACCCAGAGTCCTAATTTTTTTTATTATTACTAATTCACAGGTTTACCAAAGCCTGATTTCTTTGTCATCAGTCTTTGTTTTCTTTATTTTTATCGTTGACACTATTACAGATGTCACCATTCCCCCACTTTGCATGACTCTACCTAGGCACCACCCTTCCTTCCCTCTGGCCATCACCACACTGTTGTCTGTCAATGAATCATGCAAATATGTTCTTTCACTCATCTCTTCACATTCTTTCATCCAATCCTGTCCTCCTCTTTGATAGCTCTCAGTGTGTTCCATATATCCATGCTTCTGTTTCTATTTTGTTCATTAGATTGCACATGTGAGTGAGATCATACAGTACTTGTCTTTCTCTGACTGGCTTATTTCACTTAGCATAATACTCTCTAGGTTCATTCATGCTGTCACAAAGGCTGGGTGTTTCTTCTTTTCTACTGTTACATAGTATTCCATTGTATAAATGTACTACAACTTTTTTTTCTTTTTTAAAAGATTTTATTTATTTTTAGAGAGAGGGGGAGGGAGGGAAACAGAGAGGGAGAGAAACAGCAATGTATGGTTGCTCCTCACATGGCCCTCACTGGGGATAAATGTACTACAACTTTTTTAATCCAATCATTTAGTGATGGGCACTTGGGCTGTTTCCAGAGCTTGGCTATTATAAATAATGCTGCAATGAACATAGGGTTACATATATTCTTTCTGATTGGTGCTTTGGAATTCTTAGGATAAATATCCAGAGCTGGAATTACTGGGTAAAATGACAGTTCCATTTTTAGTTTTCTGAGGAAATTTCATGCTGCTTTCCACAGTGGCTGCACCAGTCTGCTTTCCCACCAACAGGCACAAGGGTTCCCCTTTCTCCACATCATCACCAGCACTTGCTGTTTGTTGATTTATTAATTATAGCCATTCTGGTAGGTGTGAGGTGATATCTCATTCTGGTTTTGATGACTTCATTGCACACACCTAATAAGGAGAGTCAGGATTTACTGTATAAAAAAGATTCTTACTCCAAACAGAAATAGTCAACAAAGCAGCTATGTCTGTTCCTTTTAGGAAGGATGGCTTGTAGCCACAGAACTCCTGTCCTAAACAGGCCCCGCAAGGTACCTGTGGCCTCTCTCCTTCCTGCTTCCCCCATCTTCTCTATCTAAAGGTTTTACAAGCTTGAACTTTGAAAACCCCAACAAAATCGCCAACCTCATTCCATGGGTATAACTTATATTGCCCCATGTGATTGCACTTTTTAAGATTTAGATTAGCCTTTATTACTTGGAAGATGGATTGGCCTTATCAAGAGCAGACCTCAGTGATAGAAATTAGTCCAATGAGTAGAAGTCATAGGAAGGCATGTTTTAGCACAAAATATATGGGAGAGTATGCAATATTACCTCAATGCTCACTATATACCAAGTCTTGTAGAAGGTACTTTTTACATTTGTTTCCTTATTTAATCATTGAGACAACCCTGTTTGATAGATTTTTTAAAAGATTGTGATTGAGAGAGGTGAAGTGATTGACAATAGATCAGCTGGCAAGGAACAGAACCAGAATTCAAACCAAGACTTCTCAGCATCCAATGGCTTTTTCCTATATTTTATTCTTAAATATTTATAGTATTACATTTTTTAAAAAACTATGACCCATTTTGAATTACCGTAGGTTTCAGACTATAACATGCACTTCCCCCCCCCAAATTTGGGAGGAAAATGGGGGTGCGTCTTATAGTCCAAATTTACATTGGTGAAATATTATGTTATTTATATTATTAAATATTTTACCACTTTTTTGCTTCAATTTTTTTTCCTATTTTCCTCCTCTAAAACCTAGGTGCATCTTACAGTCTGAAAATATGGTATTTCTTGTATCAGAGGTGAAGTTTAGGTTGTGGTTCAAAATGGGTCTTTTTTAATATGTAGAGGTAAAAGTTCAAATCCTGTTCTAAAGTGGAGAAGTGGAGGAACCATTGAGCATTCTAAAGCATTACAGAATCAAATTGTTTGGCATAATTATGTTAAGGGTTGCCATAATGGTAGGGAGGGGTTGAGTTGCATTTCTTCAGAGATGATTATCATATTTGATGAGAAGCATGGGAGTTCTTTCATGGGCAAAGTGGGCTCAGGAAAGTTCCTCTGTTTGGAAAGGGACAATATGTTCAAGATTACCTTAGTGTAAAGAGATTTAGCATCTCAGAATGAGTGGTTCTGTTTGAATTCTTTTCGTTTACCCCAAAGAAACAAAAAAAAGTTTCTAAAAATGTTTTTATTTATGTTTATTGTATTTTTCCCATTACCATTTAGTTCCCTTATACCCTCCTCTTCCCGCAGTCACCACACTGTGGTCCATGTCCATGAGTCCTTTTTCATTTTTGCTCAATCCCTCCATCCCCTTATCTCCCCCACTCAGCCATCAGCCTGCTCTCCATCTATGAGTCTGTCCTCATTTTCCTTGTTAGTTCTTTTTTTTTATTAGATTCCACATATGAGTGAAATCATATGGTATTTGTCTTTCTCTGACTGGCTTACTTTGTTTATCCTAATGTTCTCCAGGTATATCCATACTGTCACAAAGGGTAAAACTTTATCTTTTTTATGGCTGACTAATACTTCATTGTGTAAATATCCCATAGTTGTTTTACCCACTTATCTACTGATGGACACCTGGGCTGCTTCCATCTAAAAAAATTAAAAATTGATCTGCCTTTTGACCCATCAATCCCACTTTCTGGAATATAGCCAAAGGATCCCGAAATGCTAATTTGAAAGAACATAAGCACCTTTATGTTCATTGCAGAGTTTCTGAAAATTTTAAGGGGTTTTCCCCCTCAACCACCAAAGAACAGTATTCTTCAAAATTTAAACCTTTTTTTGTGTATGAACCACTACTCAGCTGGAATCCATATTCGTCTGACCAATAGAGCAGCAGGCCAGTGGATGACTTAGGTGTGAGCAGAGCACTGGAGTGTACCAAATGGGAGACTATAGTTCACAAGAAAGTGGCAACAGCCAGCAGAACTGTATTGGGTGACAGACCTGCAGTAGGACCTGGAAGGAGCAAACTTGAAAAACCCTTTGAGCCACAGCTGGAGGATACACAGAAATACTGGTGAGATGCATGAGAAAGAAGCATATTCTGAAGGGATTTGAGGTCCTGACCATGCCAGGAGGGGCAAGAGCAGTACAATGTATGTTATTGGCCCAATATAATCCATAGTTTGCTACCACCTGGGAGACCAATTATAAATACAATGTACTAAGTCCTGCAACAGAATTATAATAAAGTGCTATGGAACTTTGGAGGAAAGAGTGACTAACCAACACAGATTGTGAAAGAGTTCATGGAGGTACTACTATTTCAACTGGAAATGTTAGGATTTTATTAGGCAGAAGAAATAGCATACACAAAGACAAAAAGATGTAAATAAGTCTCAGGAATTACAACTGGTCTATCAACAGGTGATTAAATGAAGAATATGTGATCTCACCCTTCATGACAGCATGGATGGAACTGGAGAGCATTATGCTAAGTTAAATAAGCCAGGTGGTGAGAGACAAATACCATATTATCTCACCTATAAGAGGAACATTATCAACAAAACAAACAAGCAAGCAAAATATAAACAGAAACATTGAAATAAAGAACAAACCGACAGTAACCAGAGGGGAGTGGGGAGATGTATAATGGGGAAAAAAGGGGAAGGATCATCAAGTAACATATAAAGGTCACATGGTCAAAGCCAAAGGAGGGTAGAATCAAGAGTGGGAGGTGGGGATGGGTGGGGTGGAGGGAGTAGTGAGGGGATAATGGAGACAACTGTACTTGAAGAACAATTAAAAAAAGAAAAATAATAATTCTAAAAAGAAAAATATATGAGATTATATATGTATATACAGTGGAATATTTTTCAGCCATATAAAATGAAAATTTGCCACTTGTGACAACATGGATGATCCTGGAGAAAATTATGTTGAGTGAAATAAGTCAGACAGAGAAATAAATACTGTGTGATATCACTTACATGTGGAATCTAAGAAAATAAAACAAAACAAAAATCAATTCCTAGATATAGAGAACAGATTGGTAGTCGCTGGTGGCCAGGGGCATGCAAAATGGGTGAGGGTAGTCAAAAGGTATGCACTTCCAGTTACATGATAAATAAGTCCTAGGGATATAACATAAAACATGGTGACTATAGTTAAAAACGTGTAGTGTATATATGAAAGGTGCTAAGAGAGTAGATCTTGAATGTTCACATCACAAGAATAAAATTTGTAACTATATGTGGTAATGAATGTTAACTAAACTTATTGTGGTAATCATTTCTCAGTGTACACATGTATTAAATCATTATGTCATATACCTAGAATTAATATATTGTATTTCAATTATATATCAATTTTTAAATATATATTATTGATTATGCTATTACAGTTGTCCTGTTTTTTTCTCCCCTTTATTCCCCTCTGCCCTGTAGCACCCTCCCACCATCATTCCCCTACCTTAGTTCATGTCCGTGGGTCATACATATAAATTCTTTGGCTTCTCCATTTCCCATACTATTCTTATCCCCCCTATTTTGAACCTACCATTTATGCTTCTTATTCCCTGCATTTTCCCCACTCCCCTTCCCCACTGATAACCCTCCATGTGATCTCAATTTCCGTGAATCTGTTCCTGTTCTCATTGTTTGGTTTGTTTTGTTTTTTAGGTTTGGTTATTGATAGTTGTGAGTTTGTTGTCTTTTTACTGTTCGTAGTTTTTATCTTCTTTTTCTTAGATAAGTCCCTTAAACATTTCATATAATAAGGGCTTGGTGATGATGAACTCCTTTAACTTGACATTATCTGGGAAGCACTTTATCTGCCCTTCCATTCAAATGCTAGCTTTGCGGGATAGAATAATCTTGGATGTAGGTCCTTGCCTTTCATGACTTTGAATACTTCTTTCCAGCCCCTTCTTGCCTGCAAGGTTTCTTTTGAGAAATCAGCTGAGAGACTTATGGGAACTCCTTTGTGTGTGTGTGTGTGTGTGTGTGTGTGTGTGTGTGTGTGTGTATAAACATCATATATATATGCTGTTTTTTTTGCTTGATATTTTCACCATTATTCATCCATCTTCCCAACTTCCCTCCACTCTTACAGATGTCAGTTTGTTCCATGTATCCATGCCTCAAACAGAAACTAATTTTAAAGAGGGAAATTATAATTGGGGGAAATTATAATTGGGGTAAGAAGATAGTGACCATGATGGACCAAAAATATTATCAGATTATAAAGGTCCTTGTGTACAACTCTAAGGAGTTGAAACTTTATCTTACAGGAAATAGGGAGCTATCAAAGAATTTTGAGTGTGATATGATCATATATTTTTATATGGGAGAGCATTCTGGTGATAATGTGGAAAATGGACTGAATTTTTTAAAATTATTTTATTGTTTTTCACTTACAGTTGTCTGCATTTACCCCCACCCCCAACCCCAGGCAAACCCACCTCCCTCCCTTGCTTCCACCCTCCCCCTTGGTTTTGTCCATGTGTCCTTTATAGCAGTTCCTGAATACCCTTGTCCCCATTATCCCCTTCCCCCTCCCCTCTGGTTACTGCCAGATTGTTCTAAATTTCAATGTCTCTGGTTATAA
>PVJI01027265.1:0-17918 GCA_004026765.1 Micronycteris hirsuta
GTAAACAACTCATCTGCTCCCAGGAGAGGGGTCCTGTAGAGGCGCAATCACTTTCTGATTAGATAAAAGCAATCACATTTGATGATGCATGGACTAATTTTATCTTCCAGTGTCAGGCAGGTCATTTTAATGGTCCTGGGAGGGTGTGCATAGAGTTAACTACCTACCTAAGTAGGAAGGGAGCGTTTACCATGCCAGAAGACAGAGCAACAAGGGGAATAAGTGAGTAACTCCCCTTGCGTCTCCAGAGCCTATAAATCTGAATGCTGGCTTCATGGCCAGAAAAGCCCATGCGATTCAAAATACATACTGCTTTGTTCTCTGTACCTCCGTAAGAGCTTATTTGGGTTTAATTAAAAGCACTCCAATGACTTGGCTGACCGCCATGGTAAAAAATGTAATATTACTTTTGGTACTATCATCTTCAAATTGACCCAAGCACATGACATGGGCCTCAATAAAGAGCCTTTCCTGCCTCTCAGAACTTTTTTGCCAAGTCACCAGAACAGAGAACTACGAAAAAATAATAGAAAGTGAACATAGGGAAATTATGTAGTTTTTTTTCCAGGTACAATAAAACCCTGATAACCCAAATTCGCATAACCATCCATCGGACCCCTCCCTAATTCTCCTCTTCCCATACTCCAAAAATTGCATCAAGCAAAAAAACTACCTGGATTTTATTAGCCAAGGACGACAACAGGTTTTATAACTATTTTAAAGGCCACTAAGCTACTAGCCTCAGGGATAAAGGAGATTCAGGAACATTCGAACTATTTCAGTTCAACATCTCTTCCTCCTTTTGTATACTAAGAAGATAAAAAAATGAACCAAACTGTATACAACTACTTATAAAAAAATAGTGTTTTTGTTTTGCACTTGACACATATATCATTTTGTAGATCACTTGACCCCTTTTTGCAATTCTCTTGCTGTATGTTTATCTCAAAATGACCATTTTAGAAAGTTTCAAGTAAATGAACACAGTAGCATAAAATTTAGGGGGCAGGTTTCCATGCTTCTGTGGATCCTATATAACCCTGCCTACAGCAGGAACTCAACACATACTAGCTGATAAAAATGATGGGTGACTCTCTCTTCTGAGAAGAAGAGCATAGAGAGGAATGGTGTGCTCTATAATTCTGCACATTTAGCTGTAACTCTTACTCAGAATACAATTTGAATTGGAAGGAGGGCAGAGTTTCATTTCTTTTTTTCTGACATAGCTATCTCCTGCACCAAGCAAAGTCCCTTCATATAATAAAGATGATGAATCTAGTCATTAAAGAATTATTTAAAATAACCTGAGAAAATGATTATAGCTATTTGTTTTGATCATTTAAAACATAATCCAACGCTCCATTCTTTATTATTAAGTCAGAACATTTGTGACCACTTACAGAACATGGGAAATTTGAAAGGCATAACAAATTTGAATAGATGTCCAAGATCATGGTAGAATATTTACAAAGAGTATTATAATAGAGCTTTATAAAAATCTACATGTATTATCTTAGTATCCTGAAGTGATCTTGAACTATTCTTATTTATATTTTAAACCATCATTAGATATGCTTTGTAATACTAATTTCAAATTTCAACTTCTAGTCTTCATACTATAAGGCAAATCATCTCCCAATTTATTCTGTTCCAAATTTAATTTGGTAATAAGGAAAAAGTAGAATGTTCAGTAATGGTTGGAATATTTTTCAGCTCTTAAGAAGTTCCCAGTCTGTGTCTATATTCTAATAAGCACTTACTAGTATGTCTTTGCCAACATTTATTTTTCTTCACTCTTAGCTGTTGCTCCACAGAAATGAGAATTTAATCAGCTGTGACAGTTGGAACACATAAACCTGACTTGGTCCGGACTGGCTTCAGGTGAGTAAGTCAGGACTGGACAAGGAGATGATTAGGTTGGAGTGGTTCTGGCAATAGACCGCCCGAGCATTGCAATGAGCTAGGGGCTGATGGCGAGGTTTGACAGGCTCCAGGACAGATCAAAGCACTGGAAATGGCTCTCCCTGGAAGATGGCATGATTCTCACATCCGACCCCAACCATCGCTGGGTTTTTCATGGTCATCTCAATTGAGCTCAGGCATAGAGACAGTTTCAAGACTTCCCTTGGTACCTTCCCTCTTACCATAGCCAATGTCCTCCATGCATCTGCACCTCTGGAATTAACCTAGACGGAATGCCTGGCTCATTTATTTATTTATTTATAAAATAAATAAATGCAAATAAGAGGAGATATCAAACATATCATAATGGTACCTCTGTGTGGAACAAAATTTAACCATCCCTAAAAGAAATGTTCTCTCTAAAATAAAGACATGGACAGTAAATAATCCCTATAAAGTACTTCTCAAGACAAAGGGCACAAGAAAGATATTACTGAATAATTCAAATTACTCAAACATTGACCTGTTTCAAGAAAAAATTTTTGTTTGCTATAATTTTCCAGAATGGCCATACAACTTGATCAAAATTATTAGACCAATTAGTGAGAACTTAACTCAGAATAATAATAATAATAGTAATTGCTCCTAGTCTTATTGATCTATACTTTTACATAAATTATAGTCCTTAATACTCACAAACCCCTAAGTAATAGGTGCTGATACTCTTTACAGGTGAGGAAGCCGAGAGTGAGAGGTTAGCTTGTCCAAGGTCACATACCAGCAACAGAAGCCAAATTCCAACCTATTACATTTAGCATAGGAGTGAAAAACTGTAGCTCTGGTTTTACTGTAAAGCCAATTTTGTGTAAAAATTCCTTTAACACTTTTTCTTCTCATTAATTGCTATTAACAGTTTTTATCTCTGTTTCATCTATGGTATAGTATTTCGTCTATAGTACCTTAGCATGTCCCATCACGTTTGATCCTCACCATACCCTATAAGATTATAGTGTAGGTAGTGAGGTCTTCTTTTCATGGACAAGAGAAATTGAAGCTCAGAAGTTCTGACTTACCAGAGTCACAAAGCTGGACCCAAAATCCAGGGACTTTTTCATAACACACGCTGCCTCCTTGGAGCACATCTCAAGGGAAGTGGAGAATGTGCATTAAAGAAGCACCACCCAGTGCCTAAAAACCAAACCAGTCAAACAAAGAACACTGTGGATACTTGACAAAACATAGTTTCAGACCAGAAGTAGCGATGGAAAACATTCTTTTTAGATTGTAAACGACAAAGCCATCATAAAATCATTTCCTGCAAAATGATATTGAACAATGATGTCTCACTTGGTCTTTGACTAGTTTAGTGTAGATAAGAACAGATCAACCTGACGGTGCCACACACCAATCAATGAACATTCTTCCAGTTCATGACTGAAGGCGGAATGATAAGTCACCCCGAACCACAGGATCGGGATATCTGCGCTCTGATCTGATGGCTGGAACATTCTGGACTAAAAATACATTTCTCTCATTTCAATTCCAGAGACTAGCAATGTATCACAGAGCTCATATCAGTTGGGGAGTTTTGTTGAGCGATGTGACAGAGTCGTGACCTGAAGCGTTGAGCTGAAAAGACAGATGACATCCAAAACAAAAAGGTCAGTTTTCTGCAGGCCCAGATGCTTGCTACAAGTTTCAGCATTCTCAATAGTTATCTGAAATTCTTGAGTGTTCTACTCTTTTTTGGCGCATATTGAAAGATTAGGAATTAAGATACCGTTAGTCTCCCATCAACAACTTTACTACCTCCACCTTCAACAGCTCTGGGGATTATAGTTTAAATATTTGATGATTTGATAAAGAGAAATGCTATTTTATTGGGATTCCCTTACTACTATTATGGTTGAATGTTCCTGGGGTATAGTAGCTAAACAGTTATATGGCATCTTCTGTGAATCGCTTACTCATATTGAGTATTAAAGTCTACATGTTTTCTTACTGACTTGTGAGAGTATTTTATAAAGATAACTTTTTGTTATATTTGCTGAAAATTTCCATTGTTTATCTTTGTGTTAATTGTGCTTTTAATTTGAAGAACTACAAACATTGTAAATTTGCATGTAGTCACATGTATTTATACTTTGTTTTTTTTTTTAAAGATTTTCTCTACTTATTTTTAGAGAGAGGGGAAGGGAGAGAGAAAGAAAGGGAGAGAAACATCGATGTATGGTTGCCTCTCATGTACCCCTACTGGGGACCTGGTCTGCAACCCAGGCATGCGCCCTGACTGGGAATTGAACTGGCAATACTTTGGTTCATAGGCTGGCGCTCAATCCACTGAGCCACACCAGCCAAGGCTATACTTTACTTTGTGATCTGGCTTGTTTATTATTATTTTTTAATCCAGGCAAGTAGCAGGGAAGTTTAAACACTTTTCCCCAGTGGCTTTCCCTTAATGAAGTAACTTACCTAAATTTTATCAGCAGGAAGAAAATCATATATTTCCAAATGTAAGATTCATCTTGATTTTACTCTATTATTTGGTACATTTCTGAATTGCTGCAGATCACTTTCTTTGGATGCTTTACTCCAGTGCATGCAGATAAAAAGCTATCAATGAGAACAAGGGCTTATAAACAGATTCAAGTGCCAGAGTTTTATATTCTCTGGAGGGTTTTGATCAGGAATTGGGGGAGGGATACTAAGGTGGTAAATCCTTTGTAAGGAAAAAAATGTGAAAAAAAGAAATGGATGAATGGCTAATGAACAAATACGTTGAAAGAACCCTGTATTAGCAATGCAAATTTCATTGTTCTCCAGCCCTTGTGGGTGAACTCCATTATTACCTGGGTCTAATCGGTTCAGGATTCCAAGGCTCTGACTATGGAGATCTCCGATGATTTTTCTGTACATTCTGTCTCCTGCTTGCCAGGGATGTTTTCCTGCTGGATTTGCATACTCCTCCTCTCTAAACTCTCTGTCTCTAAAGAGAAATATTGTGGGACTATCGCAAAGATAAAGAGGCTTAATCATGGAAGAAAAAGAACAGTATGCCATTTGCCCTGTGCTGAGACCAAATAAATAATGCTACTTACAGTATCTCTGCAACCCTAAATATTTTTATAAATATTCGTTGAATAAGTCAGGCAGCATTTAACCAACATCCACAATGTGAATGATAGTACTTACAAGAGCAAACACGAGCAAGCAGTTACTCTGTGTCAGACATTATTCAAGCGTTTTCCATATGATAACCCCTATGAGGAACAGAGCGTTGTTGGACAAGGGCCCAACGTGAGACAGTTAGAAATGATGGAACTAGGCAGGGATCGAGCTGGGCTCTCTGGCTCCCAAATTTCTGCTGTTTCTGGTGATGACAGGCTGCCTTGAGTAAAAACAATAATATAACTAAAGCCATGTGACAAACTATTGAAGCCTTTGTCACAAAATAAACATGTAATTTAAAGTAAATGTACAATGGAAGCTGCTACTAATGGAAACACCAGTGTCCTCTCCTGCTCCTGGGAAACCCCTCCAAAAAACAGGAAACAAAAATGAACAAAACTCCACCAAAACCAATGACCCACAAACAAACCAAAAACAAAACAAACAATTGTTTCCTCCTGTCCTTACTGACTTGCAGCCCAAAGTGATATTACAGTTGTCCCCTCTTACCCATGGGGGCTACCTTCCAAGACCCCCAGTGGAAGCCAAAACCACAGATAGTACCAAACTCTATGTCTGTGTACTCTACAGACATACACACCTATGACGAAGTTCAGTTGATGAATTAGGCACAGTAAGAGATTAACTACAAAAACTAATAATAAAATAGAATGGAGACAACTATACTTGAACAACAATAAAAAAAGAAAAAAGAAAATGAAAAAAATTAAAAATAATAAAATAGAACAATTATAACAATGTACTGTAATAAAAGTTATGTGAATGGCTTTGAGGCCACTATTAGGTACAATAAAGTTTCCTGAGCACACGCACTGCGGTCTGATAACTGGGGTCATTACTGAGTGGCTAGGAGACAGGTGCCCATCCAGCCTGGGTGCACCAGACCGAGGGGTGATGCACATCCCCAGCGGGGCAGATCAGGACACAGCAAGACAGAGCCACTTACAATTTAAAACTTACAAATTGTTTATTTCTGGAATTTTCCATTTAATGTTTCAGACCTCGGTCAACTGCAGGTAACTAAAACCAAGAGAAGCAAACCGTGGGTTAGGAGGGGGCTGTTGTACTTGCGTGATCACAGCGTATTATATAAAACCCAGGCACCTTAGAATTGGGCTCACCTGGCCCTACCCGCCTCCCAGCTGCGGCAGAAATTCCTTTCACGATAGTCCTGCCAACCACCACTCAGCCCTGACAGAGCATCTGCATTGATATAAGCTCACTAATTAGTAAAATAGCCTCTTAGGTAGTGTTAAAAGATAAACTGAGGCATATTAAATTTTTTTAGAGTGAATAAAAATGAACTCAAATTGGGCAGCATCCAATCCAGCAGATAGAAAGGAGCTCCAAGGAGCTGTACAAAATGAGACTTTCATGGGCAGAGGGCAGCGGGAACAAGGAGGTTGTACTAGGCAAAGGGCCAATGGTTATTGCAGTTACTTTCCTTTAGGGGGTGGCAGGGGTCTACCAGGCAGATCCCATCCCCTAACATAGTTCTGGTAAAGCAACTCCTGATTGACTGGCTTAAGATTCCATTTCTGGGAGAGCTAAACTGTAATTAAGTCTTGGTTTGGTGACTTGGGCTTTACTAAGTGACGATACATACAGGGTCTGGCGGAAGTAACACCTGCTTGAGTGTGGTTGGTAGGGTAATAATATCAGTGTAATAATTTATAGTTTTAATTTGAACATTTTACCTAAAATGTCATATGGTATGCTTGAGTGTGATATTGTTATGTTACATAATTGCATGCCTATGATTTTGTAGTAAAAGATTTTGTAATGAAAGGGGGCGTTATTGTGCCGGACCCTATGTGTGTGTGTATGTGTGTGTATATATAGATATATGCATCTATATTCATTTTTATTCACTCTAAAACATATATCTATACATACACACACACACACACACGCACACACATACATACACACATACATACAGTGGGTAGGTTTCTTTCCCAAAGTTGAAATGTGCTTGTGTGTAAAGTCCATTTATATGTCTATCAAATGTTTGCTAAACCCACATGCATGCCAGCCTCCACCGTGGAACAGCCTCTGAGGGCCCAGTGGGGACTAAGCTGCACACCTTGTTTTCAAGGAGCTTACTGTACAGTATAATTGCATATGTTAGAACCTGGCTTGTCTTACAAGGAGGCACCGCGTATTGACAGACCCAGAATGTAATTCTTTCCATACCCTCCCTAATCAAGAGGAGCTTGACCTGGAGAGCTGGCACAAAGAAGGTGATGAAGACAGACACCCATATTTCCAACACCCAAGATATGGAAGCACCCTAAGTGTCCATCAACGGGTGAATGGATAAGGAAGATGTGGTGCACGTACGCAATGGAATATGACGCAACCACAGAATGAAATCTTACCATCTGCACCCCCGTGGATGGCCCTCGCGGGTATTGTGCCGAGTGAAATAAGTCAGGCAGAGCAAGATGAATGCCATATGATTTCACTCATATGTGAAATCTAAAAAACAAAATAAGCAAACAAGCAGAACAAAAAGTCTCATAGATACAGAGAACATTTTGATGGTTGCCTGATGGCAGGGGAGTTGGGGGGTTCAGTGAAGGGATTAAGGAGTACAAACTGGTTGTTTATGGAGTAGGCACAGGGATATAGAGTACAGCACAGATAATACAGTCCACAATATTGTGACAACTGTGTACGGCGTCAGATGTGTACTAGATGTATAGGGGTGATCACTTAGTAAGTTATATGATGTCTAATCACTGAGTTGTACACCTCAGTATACTATGAGTATAATATGTCAACTGTAATTAAAAAATAAAGAATTATTTTAAAAAATCTTGTGTATAATGATAGAGTATGTATTAACAGCATAATAATTTGTTTCTTGTTAATCACATACAAGTTCGACAAACTGACTTTAAAGCCACCCGCTAAGTCATTCAGCGCCACACTGGGAACTACGCAAATGCCCCCAGCAGCAGAAGGGAGAGACTCTGCGGTCCATTCACACCACAGACACACCTGGGACACGGCACTCCCCGAAAAGGCACAAACTGCTGCCTTCACAGCCATGTGGGCGACATTCAGAGACATGCTGAGTAAAGGAAGCCCAACCAGAAAGAGTACGGGCTACACGATTCCATGTGTGATCACATCATGTTCAAATCAGGCAGGACTAACCTCTGATATTCGAAGTCAGATTGTGGTTGCTGGGGTGGGGGGTCAGTGACAGCAACTGGGACAGGTGTGAGGGGGCTCTTGGGTGCCTGGAAGATTGTGTCTCACAATCCAGGTGCTGGTTACTCAAGCATGTTGTCCACTTTTTGAAAATCCATTAAGCTGTACACCCAAAACCTTTGTACTTTTCTGTAGGTACATTTCAATCAAAACTACACAGAAAGAAAACCATTATTAGAAACATTAGAAAAAAGTCAATCAGACTTAAGAAGAACGTGGATCAGGTAATGGGGAAAAAAGCAATTCACATTCTTCAGTGGACTGTGTATAAGTACTCAGTTCAGAAGATGGATTGAAAGAGAGTCAAATAATTGCCATTAACAAATATAGTCCTGGGAAAAACATAATGGGCAAAGTCAGAGGCAGAGCTCTGCAGCGTGAAATGCACGACCAGGGATGGTCACATTCAGACCTTCCCGAGACCGAGGAGTTGTGCTGCCAGGAGACCACCTGCGAGAGCCCCGCAGGGGCCTTGGTCCAGGCCACCTCCTCCTCCAGAGAGCTCTTCCTGGTTCAGGGCCACAGGCTTTTTTACTTTAAAAATGCTGACTTGGCAGCTCTGTTCCTTATTAGGAGTGCCCGCGAAAGCACTGCTTTATGTTCTTTGCGTTTCATTTGAACGCTGTACTGCTGTGGGGTGCATGCCGGCTATTAGACAATAAGTTGCCCCTAAGCAGGAAAACCATTCGGGGCTTTCTGTCTTAGACAGCGAACCTTCATATGGTCATGGATTTGAGCTGAATAGCCAATGTTCTGAAATAGACATTAGATTCATGTATTAAGAATTCCCTCCGTGATCATCCTCTCCCGTCTTCTTTTCTGCTTACCTTTTAAGACCCAACTCAAATGCCTCCTCCTCCATGAAGCTTTCCATAAAGCCCCTTCAGAATTCACTGCTTTTTCCTTTTCTTCTATGGAAACTTGTGTCTTTATTTTAGCATTTCTAAAGGGAGATATCATGATACTGTGGTGAGGTAGGCTTTGAATTACACAGATCAACATTTCTTAATTTCTCTGGACCCAAATTATTTTTTATTTTTTTCATTTACAGGATTGGGTTATTTTGATGATCAAGAATACCTGTAATACATCTGGCATGCAGAGGACACTCAAACGAAGACACTCAATTCCCCCCTCACCCTGTTCTATGTTTTTCAGCTAACATACATTACCTTCTTATGTACGGAAAATCTCACATATTAAGTTATTATTTAGTATCTATCCCTCCCCATTAGAGCATAAGCTCTCCATACTTGTCTATTTTGTTCCCTGACTGGTTCCAAATGCCTAGAACTTCTTCTGCAGCATGTAGGTACTCCAAAAATATTTGGAAAATGAATGAATTCCTTCTCACTCCTCCTGCATACCACCTAGGAAGCCCAGTAGATCTATTATCCATCACTAGCTTTCCACTTTTTAAGAGTAGGAGGCTTCATCAATGCAGCTCCTTTTAGCCCCCACCGAACACGGTTTACTGTCTTGCAAATAAGAGGTTATTGAGAAATCAACAGCAAGGTATCTTGCTATTAAACCTTATACTTAAAAGCAACATAAGCCCGGCTGGTGTAGCTCAGTGGATTGAGCGTGGGATGGGAACCAGAGGGTCCTGGTTCGATTCCCAGTCGGGGCACATGCCTGGGTTGCAGGCCAGGTCCCCAGTGAGGGCCATGTGAGAGGCAAACATACATTGCTCTTTCTCCCTCCCTCCTCTTCTCTCTAAAAATAAATAAAATCTTAAAAAAAAAGCAACACAAAATAGACTTAAACAATGAAGTTTTTAGATCAACAAAAACAGCATCAGCAGCATTAAAAGAGCATAAGCAACTTGGCCCAAAAACCGCATCCTGGTCACAGTAGGTTAACTTAAGTGCTGTTTGGTTTACATTGCAGCTAACCCACTCAACACATATCAGTATACAAAAGTGAGAGGGGAGAAAGGAAGTCAGAGCCAATGGGAGAACTGCTTGATGTTATTAAATTTATATACATTTTTCTACTATTTTTGTTTATTTTACACTATGAAAGAAAGAATGATTTGCTGATTTTATACACACACACACACACACAAAGAAATGAAACAAAATGCTTGGACAAAGCACTGGAAACAATAAAAAGAAATAAAGTGATTAAACTCTGTGGTGTTTGGCTTATACCAAAGTTATACAGAGTAATAAATCTAATGCAGTTTCACTCAGAAAATGAAATATGCACTAGCTTATGTATGGGAGTGGGGTGGAGTTTGAGGATTGTTACTAAGTAATAATAAATATATTTTGGGCTCTCTCAAATTCTAGGAGAGGTAGAAGGTGTAATGGTTAATCACCTGGGCTTTGAAAACCTGTAGTCTGAACTTGAATCTGGGTTCTACCATTTATTAACTATAAGTGACTTTTTTTAAAAGATTTTTTTATTTTTATTTATTTTTTAGAGAGAGGGGAAGGGAGGGAGAGAGGGAGAGAAACAGCAATGTATGGTTGCCTCTCACATGTCCCTCATGGGGACCTGGCCCGCAACCCAGGCATGTGCCCTGACTGGGAATCGAACCGGGACCGTCTGGTTCCCAGCCCGCGCTCAATCTATAAGTGACTTTTAACAACTTAATCAACAGCTGGATTTCTCCAGAGCAAGTGATGAGAGAGAGAGAGAGGGAGAGAGAGAGAGAGAAAGGGAAGGGAAGGGAGGGGACAGAGAAGCTTCAGTCTTTTATATCTTAATCTTGAAAGTGACATCCAACAAGTATTTCTTCCACATGTTATTGGTCACACACACCAGACTTAGTACAATATAAGGAGACTACGCAAGAGAGCGAATATTAGGAGGTGGGGATCACCAAAGCCATCTTGGAGGCTGGTTACACAGATGGCTTAAACAGCTAGGGGATGGGGGGAATCTCTCTCTCCCTCTCTCCAAATGGGCTTCCCATGTAGCTATCCTGAGCTTCATTAGCCCATGGCAGTCTCAAGGTAATAAAGTTTCTAGCAAGGCAATTCGCCATACTCAGAGTGAGCCTTGTAACGCATAATGTGGGAAGCTGCCAGTTCCCCTAAGGCCTGGGTTCAGAAATACTGGAAACCACACTCTATTGGTCAAAACGGTGATGGAGCCCACTCAGTTTCAAGGGTAGGGGAGATAGACTTCACCCCTTGGTAAGGTCATATTGCAACAGTGGAAGTTGGACCAGCGAGACCAATCATGGCTATTGCTGGAAACATAAACCACCACATGTGGTACAGGAAAGTGGAAAGCAGAGAAGGGTTGTGGTTCTTTGGAAGAGGTTAATGCTAAGGTAGGCTTTGACATAAATTGAGACCTGGACTTGGCAAGAGGAGGTCCAATGGCAAGAGCTGTTCGGGGGCTGGACACACTGCAGCTAGAATGACAGGAGCAGAGCCATGGAGGCCAGACAGTGTGAGTCACTTGTGGGATGTATGGAAATTTTTTGGCACGAATGGGAAAGTCACATCAAGGACAGACAAGAGATGGGAGTGGAGGCAACTGCCACAGGGGTCTGGATGCTAAACTGAACACCCAGACATAGAAGGAGCCTGTATAGATTTTGGCAGAAATGACACCCTTGGAAATACTTTTGAAGCAAGGACCTTACATTTCTGAAACATTTACCATGAGCCAGGCACTTGACCAAGTATTTTGCACACATTAGTTTGTCTAATTCTACAGCAAGCCTACAAGGTGAGCAAATCTTCATTTTTTTAGATGAGGAAATTGAAGCTCAGGGAATTTGAGTAGCTTGCCAAAGTTTGCAAAGCTAGTAAGTGGCAGGTCTAGGCTTCGAGCTCCGGTCTGTTTGAAATCTCATACTCTCAATTCACTCATTTGCTGTCATTGTAAAAATCCCCAAGGAAAAAACTCTTTCAGATGTTATTTAAAAGAGGCACCTGAAGCAGGTGGACTCAGGGGACTGATCTGTAGTCAGTGTTGTCATAACGAATCCAGAGTAACCAGACCACACCGGCAGCACCCTGGACAGCCAGGGGCTGCTATGAACGCATGGACTGTACGTTACCCGGGGTGCTGCAGGCCTCTCCAAGGTCGCAGGTGGAACAGAGGAGCCTGTGAGAACATGGGCAGAGAGATCTGGAAGACACAGCCAGAAAAGCTGCCCTGGGGGAGAAGGCAGAGCAGGGGAAGTCATCTAGATTTTGGGGTGCTCTCCTAGGGGGAAGCCCTAGAACCTCCTCCATCTGTGAATGGTGTTTTCTTTGACTAATGGCACAGATATGGGAAGAACTTGAGGTAAGGATAAGATCCATCAGTTAAATCAACTCTGGTATCCAATGGAGGTCAGGAAACAGGTGTCGGATACAAACACTGTGTTCAGATCACCCTTATAATCAATGTCTAATCACTCATCCCACCCTCAGGCTAGAGGGTTCCACTCTGATCCTCGTCTGGCTGTGTCCTTGTTATGACATGAGGAGTTGGCAAAACCAAAGGGGTGTGTCCACAGGGAGTCATTCCCATCTCTAAATACCTGGCATCCCAGAATTCTCTGCCCAGATGTCCTGAGCTTGTTTTCAGGGTCTCGCAGCCCCACTACCTGGCCCTTCCCCCGCAGAGTGAACTCTGCCACTGCTCTGTGCACCTCTAGGGCTAAGGGGTGGTGCAAGAGACAGCTGTTTAGCTGTATAGCGTGTTATAAAAGGAGTCTGGATGTGCAGGCTGGATGTGCATGAGGACTTTTGATATGAGGGATAAGTCTAGAGGTGGGAAGAGAAGGTGTCTGACTGAGGACTGGGGCAGAACTCACAAAATTTGAGGTTCTCAATTTGAATGTAGCTTTCCAGTTTATTCTGAAGGTAGGAAGATGGAGTACATTTTATCTAGCATTAGTTAGCTTATCGATAACTATGTAGATGTTCAGAGCCTGGACCTCTATTTGTATTCCTGCCCAAACCCTGCAGGACCCTAACCCTGGCACAAGCTCAACAGGCTACTGATTAGACCTGCTCTCTCCCCTTTCTCCCCTCTCTCCTCCCAGCCAGCTCAGTTCACAGGACCCCGCACTCCATTCCCCAGATTGGACAATGGTAATTCTTGACCATGTGCCTTGAGATAAATGGAAAGTTGCCTATTTTGCCTAGCTGTGCAGCCACTCCCCCTACTCCTGAAGCAGATGGGTTTCAACTGTGCTGTATCCCTAGTTTCTCAGTGTGAAAACATGTCAAGAAGGGTAGCATTCAAAATCCCTGTGACCACTCCAAGTAACCCATACTGCAGGGTGACAGCACTGTGAGTGAGGCCTCTGCTGTTCTGACCACACCACTCCGACAAAGTCAACTCCTGGAGGCCGAGGGAGACTTGGCGTCCACGCTCAGTGTGCACAGGTGTTCGTGTTTAGCCTGTTCGCTTCAAAAGAAGCATCCAGGATTTGAAATGTTATCTCCCAGCCAGAACTGTTCTTCCTCTCCAGGGTTACTTTGTGCCAATGCTCCTATACCAGCCTGCAAATACAATTCAAAACATCTTCCCAGAATTTAATATTGTACTTCTATTCAAGTGAATATTTAATTTGGCACATGAAGACCATTTCTGCATCTTCTATTTGATGATATCAAAGGCATTTTCTGTTGCATTATTCAGTATCCTTTGAAGAAAATTTCATGCAGTAAATTTGTCTTATAATTCAGTGCCAGGAAACTGTTTTACTGGAAGAACCAGAATGATTCCTTTAAACAGATAACAGTTGACTTTCAACCCATTATTTTTTCCTTTCTGCGTTGGCTGCTTCGAGTCTCAGAAGTTAAATTTAACACTCATAATAATTATCTTATTCAATTACCTCTTATGTTCCTTTCTCTCACTTGTTTCACCTTTAATTTTAACTATGCTATTGTATATGTATTTTATATGTCTTACTGTTAAAAGTTAAAGTTAAAAGAGTTAATTATTTTTAGAAACAGGCATACAGCTTATAAGTAAATAAACTTGTAAGTGCATGCACACTTTTTTTATGCTGTCATTTTTATAAAAGATGCAATTATTATTATTATTAATTCTTATGGGAACACATAGGTTAAATCTGGGCAGTGATGAGTTAAACAGTGATACCTGTGTTTTCTTTCTCAGTTCCCATCACATTCTGCAGATGAATGGGCACAGATCCATGTGACATGGCAGGGGTGACTGGCTATACTTCTAACCACTCACAAGAGGATGTTGGACCAGTTAAGATCCTTTTTAATGTCAATGTATTCTACTTCATGCCCTGAAACGTAAGCAACTAGAGATAATACACTGAATGCATATTGGGTGACCTCTGGTTTTCCGGCTTGGCCACCTGGCATGCTCCAGAAGAGTCACCTGCCCCTGGAGGAACCATGAGCTGTGTCACAGGCAACAACCCGTCACAACTGCTAAAGGCCAATCCAGAAGGAAAGGACAGAGCAGGAACCTGCACAGATCACGCTCGTGCCGCAGACTTGGGCCTCATCACTCCCATGTCCCTCTCCAGCGCATGTCCATGGCTTCGGGGGCCTGAGTGTGTAACCCATGCAAAGCAATCACGAAAAGAAGGCTGAGACCAACTCCGAAACACTAAAATGGGAGCCCCTGAGAAATGGAGTGTATAGTACCTCACCTGTACTGCTGTTTCTCCTGGAAAAGAGGAGACCTAACTGAAGTTTCTCATGTGTTTGTCTGAGCATTTACAAAGCCAGCTAGGTATTGATTTGATTATATAATTCCTCTGAGCTCTTCACTCACACAAATGGGGGAGGACAGATGTTGTCTGAGCTGCCTTGCAGGAAGCTTTAACCTTCTGAGATATTTCACAAGCTATTCAAGACTTAGGAAAAATTTAAGAGTATTTAATTTCTATTTTATTTTTTTTCTTGCCATCAGTTCAGAGTACTTTGAGAATATTTTTCCTATCTATACTAAGATAGGCTTGATTGCTCTTTAGGATGAATATTTTAAGTAGGTGACATGAGTGGCCAGTTTTCAGGTTTTTATCACTCACTATCTACCTGGAGCTTTATTGCCTTATTTCTAACTTATATGACTACTCTGCAATATAAATATTATTACCACCACACGTCTAATTTTTCTGGATTTTGAAACTGAGGCCCAAAGAAGTTAAGTGACAAGCCCAAGGCTACATCACAGGTAAGTGCTAAACCTGGGATTCTGTCTAAGACCTGCCCGGCCCCCATACCCATGCTGTCTCCACTATAGAGCACTTCCCCCCAAACCTCATCCCCCACCTCCAACTTAAAGAAGAGCCATTCATTTGTTTATTCACTCATTCAGACATTTAGTTTGCACATTTAGTGTAATGGGTCCTTTACATAGTGTGAGAAGAGGGATGAAAAATAAGACATAGTTCCTGCCCCTAGAGAAATCACATTATTTTCTTCCATGTATCAGTTAATTGATAATGATAAAATAGCTGTGCTATTTGAACATTCACAATTAATTATGTCACTTAATAACATGTACTTGTACTTCATCTCATTCCAAAGGAAAGATTTTAGGAGACTCCTTTCAAAAACAGAAGCAAATATCTTGAAGAGATTTCCCATTAGGCCATATTGGGTTTGGGTCCTATGAACTGCTGACCAAACTACCTTTTGTCTCGCTCGGGCTGGGCTACGGGGACAGGGTCCACATACCACCTCAGGAGGTTCGGGGCAGACAGCCAGCTTGGGGAGGCTGAAGACAAAACATTGGGAAAGGCCCTGGGTAAGTTGCTAAGCTCTTGAAATATTTCAACACCTGTTGAAAAGAATATAACAGTAGCTGAACTAAGCAGTAGATGTAATTAATTCAAGCTTATTGTTGTAGAATGTCACCCCGACCATTAACAAATGGGCCTCCTGTTGCAGTGTGACCTAGGTAATAACAGGAATATTGAATATATTAACATCTTAGGCAGTTTGTTATAGGTTAGACAACTTTGGAATGCAACTGCTGTTTAATCAGGCGGTGCTGAGAAAGGATTCAACACCTTGAAAGAGACGTGCAGTTTCCTAGTTACTGCAACTGTCAGTACGAACCCAGTGGTGCTGCCCAACTGCAGTCAGGCCGCTGGGTCTGCAAGCAGCCTCTGCAGGCGTGGAGGGATCGAGGTGACAATGGCCATAGGGGAGAGTGCAAGGCTTGCCTGCTGCTCTGGAAACAGCCAGCATTGCTGGGGCTGCATCAGTCAAAGGGTTTGGTGACAAGGCAGATGGGGCGCCGTCACTGGCAGGGTCTGAGGTGGCTTCTCTGAGCCCGGACTGTGTGGAAAGCACTGGCGTCAGGTGTGCACCTTGCCGTGAGGAGCGGACAGTGTGCCCAGCAACTGCAACAGAGCCCGGGAGGCAGGAGCCAAACATGGCTGATTTGATGGGGAAGTTCCTGGAAAAGTTCCATGCAATCCGTTCACCAAATGGTGGCTCAGAAAGAGGCACCATTTAGTCTGTGAAAGTGGGTCAGACAAAAGGCACACCTGCAATTTTTGAAATTCAACAAATCATTTCAAAAATATTGGAATGATCTGATGAATATTTTGCATAATTTATATCAGTTGGTGAGTAGTTGTATGCTATCTTGTTTACCTGATTTAGAGAATGAAAGAAAAAACTTTAAATGTTTGATTTATATGTTAATTTATATTACCATGCTGATTGTGAAGTAGTGTTATTATTTTAAATTTCACCTACAGATAGGCCCCAGATTGGAGCCTGCAAAAACTCCGGGGGCTGTCTCCATCCCAGAAGGAGGCACATTTCTAAACTAGACTGCTCTGAGAGAGCCAATCAGAATAGTGCTGCCAACCACACACAGGGCGCCCCCTAGGAATGTGCAAACCAATGGCTGTTAACATGCATATGTATCAAGAACACACCCTTCTTAATGCTCGTTACATTGTTGTTAGAGCAAAGTGGTGGTACCCACTCCGATGGGCCCTTTTCGTTGTTAAGGTAATGATTCCCAGATGGCATCTACCTTTTTGAATCCTTGCTCCATTACTGCTAGAATGCCCTGTGGCCAGTGAGTCTGTGAAGTGCTCCGCAGCCCCCTTTTTCTCCAAAGCTCTTGGACGGGTGGGCATATAACTGCTATTCCTTAGACAAATATGATGGAAACTTTTCCAAAAAGAATTTTACAGGAACAAAGGAAACCAAGTCTCTGACCAAAGCAATCTGTTTTATAGGAAAACTGTTAAACCAAACCAAACATATGTAAATATCCTTTTCTATGTGGGGTCTCTTGACAGTTTAAAATAATAAAAAATAAAGCCTTTTTACTCAGAATTTATAGAAATTTTCAAAAAGAAGTAGGGGATCATTAAAATTCTTCCTTTAAAGTGATTCCCCTGGACTTGCGACCTTACAAAACAATGACCACAGAAGCTGGGTCTGCGGTCACCTGCACTGGAATCTGCCTCTGGAACTGAAGGGCTCCATCCAACCACGTTCTGCAAGAAGCGGCTGACGCAGAGACTGAACCCACTTCAAGACCTTGCTCGGATTATAAACCCTGGTCGATGGTTCCATTCACGGCTCTAGTTAAAAGATACCAGATTGAATTCCAAGCTGACATTCTGGGCATTGTAACGACAGTCGTTACAGTTTAAGCTGAATATTTTTTTAAAGCAAATT